>JAANQP010000405.1:0-26839 GCA_011320165.1 Fusarium protoensiforme | reverse complement strand
GGATAATAATAAAAATGTATATCTGATAGCTGGAGGACAAGAGGAAGAAAAAAGATATGAAATTCAAGAACAAAAGGTGTTGGGCTTTGTCAGAGGGACATGCCCGCAATGTAGTGGAAGTTGCGGCCGCGATGTTGAGGGCTTTAGGGCAGGGGATACAGAGTCGTGTTGGAGCGAAAACGCTTCGTGATGCAAACCCAAAAATCGTCTTTGGCAGTGCAGGGTAGGTGGGTTGCGGAGGAGTTTCAAGTTATCGTGTTGGGACTGTTGAGGAACGCAACCGTCGGTGTTGGCTGGTTGGTGCAACAATGGCTCCGGCTCATATATCTGGTGTGGGAGTTGTTTCAATGTTCGGTGGTGATGTGCGGTTCGGAACGGTGATCAACCACACACACTTATATCCCAGATGGGGAGAATGGAGGTTGCCTGCCCTGGAATTGAGAACCAGAGGGGCCAGTGCGATTGCGGGACCTGAAGACAAAGCCAAAAGCCAAGAAGAGGGTGTAGACGCGGGGGTTCCTCAGAACGTCACACACACAGGCGGTTAAACAGAGTAAATGAGCCATTCTTAAGTCCCAAGGGGATTGATGCTTTGACTCGCCTGTCACATCATAGGACATGCGGCCTGTCATGCTAGTTCAGCCAACGTCCAATGTCAAGCCCAAGATGCAGGGTTCAGTCCATCCACCGGTGGTTGTCTCAAGTGTCGGTCAAAGCAACCGAGCGGAAAACACCGCTTTCGCACAGCAATATCATATTGAGATTATCACAATCCCGGCGACCTGCAGGAGGGCGGTAATCAGACCCCGTGAGTTAGGTCGCATTCTGAATTTCGGATCCTCCTCGCGGCGTCTCTCCGGCGTCGATCCCTCGGTCTAGACTCATCTGCTCAGGTGTTGGTGAGCCCTTGCAATGCACGCCTTGGCGGTTTACCCTGGAGAAATTCCTTCCTTTCTGGAAGTTATTTGTTTCTCCCTGCATGTCTCTACCAGGCGATCATGATGGGTGATCGCACCAGGGTCACTTCGTTCAGACTACTCCGCACACGTAGCGAAGATGACGTAGTTTTCTCTCGCCTGTGGTTTCCCGTTCATGTCTTGATATTGACACTAGAATCCTGTCTCAGTTGGGAGGATGATTGCACGGACGTTGTGACGGGCGTTACGAGCCACACCCCAAGTTAGTCGGTATTAAATCTCATGTTCGAATGACGACTCGAAACCAGAACCGGTGATAAAGTTTACGCCCGAATTCATGCACAGGCCGCAATGTCCATTCCTGAATCACAGCGGAACTTCAAAGCGGAATAATACTGGTGAATCAAACGAGAGCCAAATGTGATACAATGTTCTGGCCCGAACTTGACGTGTGGGGCCGTCGTCTACTAATGAGCCGAAGTTTCTCCAGCTTGAATCCTTGGTGGAGGAGCTCTAGCTCCAACCTTCCTCCCATCGCCAAAACATAGTCCATCGTCAACAACTTTGCGCCCATCACTCGCTGCCTGGAATACTTGTTAGGGCTGGTCCAAAGTACACTGAAATGCTTTCACCGCACATAACATAACCACAAACGCTCTAAATAGCGCGTCGTCGAATTCGTCACGTCCCAAGATCTTCGCGATGACGCCAAAGCGAAGCCTCTCTCCAGCCGACGAGCATCAACCCGATCCAAAGCGCGCTCGAATTCACGATGAAAATCATGACGACACAAATCCCGATGAGACGGGGCCACGGGCAATCGGATCCGTGATACCGAATCCGCATTACCAGGCTCGAGCTGGGCTCCAACGTTCGATCGCTATGGTTCTCAAACATGACGGCTTTGACTCGGCAAGCCCTGAGGCGCTGGAGAGCTTTACCGCAATGGTGGAGACATGTCAGTATATGCAAATAGCTAATATTTGACTCGTCGCTGACGCGCTTTTACCAGATCTCGAGGGCATGATCGATGCTGCCAAAAGCCTGGCCCTGGCCGCACGTCGCGAACATCCCATCGCAACCGACTTCGAACACGCGCTACGACGCCACAATATTAGCATTTCATCATTGAAGCCTCACCTGAGACCACCGATCCCCAAAAAGCAAATCGTTCCCAGCTTCGCCGATGTGCTCCCCGAAGATCAAGACGCCTATACCACACTACCGCTCCTGGGCGAAGAATTGAGCGGACAACCGGACAAGGACGAGAAAGATTACGTTCCATCCTCGTTCCCAGACTTCCCCAGCAAACACACATACAAGTTTACGCCACAGGAGGATTCCAACATTCGCGACCCTAAGAGAATCCGGGAAGACGCCGCAAGAACTGCTCAGCAGGGCGAAGATGCACTCCGCCGCCTGGTACGAGCATCCAAAATGCGAAAACAGAAAGAAGTCAAGCTGCTGGTGGAGCGCGATGTTCACGGAAAAGAGCGGTTCCGTCTATGGGAATCGACAATGAAACGGTTCATGGCCGCGGAAGGTCAGGGGGAGCATACTGATCAGATGGAGATTGCGGATCACAGCATGATTGTCAATGGCGAGGCCCTTTTCTCTCGCAAAGAAGTTCCCAGAGCAGGGAAACGGTCGGCTGCCTTGGCAAGCAAGAAGGCGTTGTAAGATGTCGATCAAGTATCGATTGGAAACGATGGCTCACATGATACCCCATGAATAAGTGGCTTGGGATGAAAGGCGTTTGGCGTTCATGGCCTTGCTATTTTCACTTGAGCAAGGGATAGACCTAATATGAAAATAGATGCCAATATGGCCGCGAGTGAACCTCTCACAATAGCAGCAACCTGAACACAGGACCCGACATCCTGGATGATGGTTGAATTGTGATCGTGTGGAGGTTAAATGGAGTTCACAGTACGCGCTTCCCTCCCTGTCTTGAAAAGTGAAAGCCTGACGAAAGCAATAGCAAAACTATTATTGAGGATGAACCGCACAGGAGCCCAAGTCAGCTGGGCTGATGCAACAAGACATTGGAGCTTCTGCTGTTTCTTCGGTGTTGAGGGATGCAGAGAGGCTGGAGCCTGTGGCTTTCGCTTGTGGCACACGGATGTGGCTCAGTTTTTGAGCCCCGCACAACGATTAGTACGTACCCGCTGTTTGCGCACCGGGCACGCTTCAATCAAAGCGGAGCCTGAACGTGCGGCCCTAATTTTTAACCCACACAAAAAATCCCAATTTCTGCCGGCGAAGCCTTCCAAGATCCGACCAGGCCTAGGATTTGCAGAGCAGCCCTTGACTTCTCTCTTTCTTCTCTCTCACGCACCCTGATCCTCTGCATCGCCTCGTCACCGCAACAATGGCCGAACAATTGATCCTCAAGGGCACTCTCGAGGGCCACGTACGTCGAACCTTTTCAACTCCCTCCTGCCGCTGCCGACTGCTGCATCGCGACTGTGGTTGGCCACGATGCTCCCCGTCAACATGCTCCTGGTCGGCCTCGCGGAAGGCGATGAGTTTTTGGGAACAAGAAGAGGAAGCTAACTTTTGCAGAATGGCTGGGTCACCAGCTTGGCTACCTCCATGGAGAAGTACGTTCAATGCAGAGCTCTACTCGTCTTGACACATTTCGAGGCCATCAACTGACTGATCGCGCTCCAGCCCCAACATGCTCCTGTCTGGCTCCCGAGACAAGACTCTGATCATCTGGAACCTCACCCGCGATGAGACCCAGTACGGTTACCCCAAGCGATCTCTTCACGGCCACTCTCACATCGTCTCCGACTGTGTACGTTCATCCTGTGCCCCGCCACACCCATCCGAACCTTGGCGAGGAGGAAGAAGCGAGAACTTGGGCTGATATTTGTTGGATCTAGGTCATCTCCTCCGATGGCGCCTACGCTCTGTCTGCCTCTTGGGACAAGACTCTGCGTCTGTGGGAGCTCGCCACCGGCACCACCACCCGACGATTCGTTGGCCACACCAACGACGTCCTCTCCGTCAGCTTCTCGGCCGACAACCGCCAGATCGTCTCCGGCTCCCGCGACCGAACCATCAAGCTCTGGAACACCCTCGGTGACTGCAAGTACACCATCTCCGAGAAGGGCCACACCGAGTGGGTTTCTTGCGTCCGCTTCAGCCCCAACCCCCAGAACCCCGTCATTGTCTCCAGCGGCTGGGACAAGCTCGTCAAGGTCAGTAACAGCTCCGCCTGTGCTGCTAAAGCACTCTACACCCCCAATCGAAATGATGTTTGCAACCAAGTATTTGCTACTTCAGAGCCTGTTTCCACAGGCCATGAGACCACTATTTCACCATTGCCCTGATCCAGTTTATCTATAACCCTGTTTTCACCACCTGATGCATCTCGTATCATTCCATGATTCTAACAGGCCTTATAGGTTTGGGAGCTCTCCACCTGCAAGCTCCAGACCGACCACATCGGCCACACTGGCTACATCAACACCGTCACCATCTCTCCCGACGGTTCCCTCTGTGCCTCCGGTGGCAAGGACGGCACCACCATGCTCTGGGACCTTAACGAGTCCAAGCACCTCTACTCCCTCAACGCCAACGACGAGATCCACGCTCTCGTCTTCTCCCCCAACCGATACTGGCTCTGCGCTGCCACTGCCAGCAGCATCATCATCTTCGATCTTGAGAAGAAGAGCAAGGTTGATGAGCTCAAGCCCGAGTTCCCCGACGCTGGCAAGAAGAGCCGGGAGCCCGAGTGTGTCAGCTTGGCCTGGTCTGCTGATGGCCAGACTCTGTTCGCTGGTTACACTGACAACATCATCCGTGCCTGGGGTGTCATGTCGAGGGCATAAATTTGCTCTACCCTAAAAAAGGAGCGTGGTGACGAGGCCGGAGGCGAGCGGAAGAAGGTAGATCATTGGTGGGGCGTCAAATGGTTGGCTTCCTCGTTTGGTCTTTATTGATGCAAAGGAAGGGGGGGGCGACTCAAATCTGACGAGGGCATCACGCATTTGCTGGTTATAAGCAGCCCCTGAAAGTACCGGGATTCATCCTTTTGTTCTCCAATAAAGAACTCGAGTTTAAAACATGACATGGTGCCCAAGTGATTCTTGTCAAGGCGTGTGTGGTGAAGCTTGCCAGCAAGCTGTTGAGTGTTGTGTATCCTCCGCACTGTCTCTTGCGATGCCAGCTCGGCCCCCTTCCCTGCCAACGCCTGCTCTTATAAGGTCATCAAATAGTCCTAGGGTTTACGATACACACGTTGATCAAGATACCAAAAAACATCCTTATTGTCATGCTACATTTGAACCGTCTAAGGGAAACGCCTAACTGGCAATATTGTACACCATGCATGTTTTGATTTACTCATCCCCCTCTTGCCACTGCATGGGGGATCGAGCAATTTCAGCACTTTTTGATCAAGTGTCGACCTTGCTCTCGCACGTCATCCATATCAACACCCCAACCCGATTTTACTGACCATTAGATGGGCTCGGGTTCATCTTCAACCACCCCTTTACATGAAAGGCGGCAGGGAAAAGGGGTAACCTCCATTCTTGACGCGGAAAACGCTGAGAAGGAAGCTGTAGACGAGGAACAGGACACCACCCCATGCGATGACAGCGACCTGTTGAGTCTTGGCATCAGCGATGCGGGGGACCTTGATCGCCAGGGAAATAGCGCAAAACGACAAGACACCGTCTGAATGAACGAATTAGCACCGGATATCACCATGAGTTTGAAGCATGGACTTACACAACGCGGCCACGATCTGGGTCTCCAGGCCGAACTGCTGCTGGAAACCGGGCGCAACGTAACTGATTCCACCTCGTCCGTCGCCAGCGACATAAGGAACCTTGCGGATGTGGTTGAACATGTGTCCGCTGGTAAAGAGCAGGATCGAGATGAGGCTGATGGAAGCCCAGAGGTTGCGGCTCTGAAGGATGGGCAGCACGTAAGGGTACGCAATGTAGAGTGCAGTTGAACCTCCGAGAGCGATGGTGATACCGGAAATCCACCGCATCCAGTTAATGGGTCGCTTCACGGGAGGATGAGGTCGGCCTGGGAGATGGCGGGCAAGCCAAATCTGGACTTGTTCGGCAGTCGCGGGTCTGATGATTCTAGGTTATTACATGCTCACAGAAAGA
Source organism: Fusarium protoensiforme (assembly GCA_011320165.1). Lineage (NCBI taxonomy): Eukaryota > Fungi > Ascomycota > Sordariomycetes > Hypocreales > Nectriaceae > Fusarium > Fusarium protoensiforme. The sequence continues at coordinate 20,787 of JAANQP010000405.1, read as the reverse complement.
AAAAGGCCAATGTTTCTCACCCGTTAGTGAAGTCGTATCGCAAAGGGTCCTGCTTTGCTACGGCATGAGGGCCTTGGGTAGGCTGGAAGAGCAAGAGGACAGGGGCGGTTTGAAGGCCAAGCTGCTTGAAGTCAGATCAAACCCCTGATGACAGTTGAAAGAGATATAGCTTCTTCCTGATATACTAACCTGCATGAAGACATCTCTACCATCGGTAAAGTCCAGCGTGCCGAAAATCAGACGTGACTCTCCGGCCTTGTCACCCTTGGCCCAGCTCTTGCCAACTAGATCCCACTCGGGTTGAAACTCTCGGCAGAGTTGGCAAGCGAATCGTGTATCAGCAGCCGTCAGGAGAACGGCAACGCTGTAGTCGCGAGGTGTAGCAGTCAGGGACTTATACGAAGAGTCTCTGAGCTTGATCGGGTTGGAGGTCTGCTTGGCGTGGAACTCGTTGAATCGCTCGGTGGTCGACTTCTTGGCTGCGACGGCGCCCGTCGCGAGGAGGGCGAGCGAAAGGAGTGACGAAAGGAAGCGCATCGCGACTGTAGGGTGAGTAGATCCGGCGGCGGTTGAAAGAAATAGAAGAAAAAAGGGCCAATTGGCCTCGAGATAGATTATATCAAAGGAGCAGTGCACAAGCTACCACCTTGACGCTAGGATAGGTCGCGGAGCTATGAGGTGAAGCTGAGGTGGCCTCTCATTCTGGAAATGGCCGAGCACCTTACCTAAGCTGTCTCCAACGCGCACCATGAAGACGTGGGGGGCTGTATCGATTGGACGAGACAACTGCACGTGACTAAAGCTAAGCGCCCGTAGCCTAACCTGATTCAGCACCATGTTTACTTGGGCCAAAACACGACCGGAACTGTCGTTGCACTCATCCCACCTTAACATCTGTCAACGTCCCGTCCATGACGCTCGCCTCGAGATATCTTTCACATATTTTGAGGCCTCAACATTCGCTACCATCTGCATCTTTGCTATTCATCATTGGCACCGCCGGAGGTTGCTTAACCCCAGCAAGACATCAACAAGATGAAGGTCAGGTCCAGCGAGGTATGGCAGTCTCACAAGCTATCACGCAGTCATCCCAGACCCAGTGCTGACGGCGACATGGTAGCGCATTGCTCGGATCAACGAGCTTGAACTAAAGCACCAGGGCAAGAGCCACCAGATGGACTTGACCAACCGCGACGAGCAGGGTCGCCTTCTGAAGCTTCGCCTGTTGACCCTGCGTGACGAGAATGCATTGCTCAAGGATCGACTGATCCAGCGAGATGCTATGGTCAAGCAGCTCAGCAAGCAAAAAGAAGACGCGCAGGCCGAGCGAAGTGAAAACAAGAAGAAGATCGAAGACCAGGATGTGCGACTGATGAAGCAGGATAAGGAGCTGGCGGCTCTCCAGGTAAGGCGCTTGGGTATGATATATCTGGACTTTACTGACAGCGATATAGATGGAGATTGCTTCCCTTAACGACTTCAGACAAGAATCGAACAAGATTTTGCAAGAGAAATTCGCCCTCAGCCACAAGTTGGATCAACTTCAGCCCGAACTCGACCATCTCAAGCAACAACTCGAAACCCATCGCGCCGTTATCGCCCAGAAGCAGGACCTTGAGCGCCAGGTAAGCTCACTGGAGGTTGAACTGGAAAACGAAAAGCGATCGAAGAACCGACTGCAGTCGAAGAGCCGCGACGACGACCAATGGAAGGATCAGTTCGAGGAAGCCAAGAGAGAGCTGGAAAAGACCAAGAAGGAACACAACAGGGAATTGAGAGAGTTTCGAGGTGAAGTCGAAAGACTCGAGGGCCTACTTGAGGAGACGCGGAGCAAGCGAAAGCATGCTCAAACAGACCTCAAGAATACACGGGCCGAACTCGAGGCCTGTCGTGCTGAGCTGGAGGCCGCTCGCAAGGCCGCGCAGAGCAACAAGCCAGCCAAGAAGACGGTGACTATGAAGGAACAACCAGGCCGTAAGCGACGTGCCCAAGACATGAGTCTCGAGGATATCAGCATCGGAACGCCTGGTCCGGACGAAGCAACGCTCAAGCGGCCGTTTAACAAGCGTGGAGCTGAGCACGCCCTGGTTGGAGAAAAGTCGACATTCTCGATCACACCATTCTTGAACCGCACCAAGAACTTTTCAGATGAGCTCAGCGAGATCCAATCACCTACGGGCAAGGCTCATCAGGCCTCTGAGCCCATCGCTGAGCCTAAGGAGGATGCCGACGAGGCTGTCGAGCCTGCTCAGATGGAGCCTGCCGAAGACGCGGAGCCCCTGGGGCGCCAACCTAGTGTTGCTAGTGATGCGGAGGACGCGTCGGCTGCCAAGGGACGAAAGCCCAGGGGCAGACCAAGGAAGGCTCTGGACGACGCACCCACGACCAAGAAGAACATGCCGGTCTCAGCGAGAGGAAAGAGCAAGACAGCGAAGCCTGCCAGCAAGCTAGAGATGGTAATGGAGGAGGCAGAGGCTGGAGAGCAGGAGAACAAGATTGTACAGATGCCGAAGAAGATACCGGAGTTGAAGTCGAAGGTGGCTGAGAGCCTTCTGAAGCCCAGCAACGCGGCTGGTCTTGATGCTGATGGGCGGAAGAAGAAGCGCAAGATCCTCGGCGGTGCCAACAAAACGCTCTTTGATGAAGAGGACGGAGAGACGACGGTGCCACGACCTGCGAAGATTCAGCTAGCACCTGGCCGCAGACTCAAGGCGCCTTTGGGGGGTGCGTCAAGCGCATTCGGTGGTGCGACATTCTCGCCGTTGAAGCGGGATAGACGTGGAGTGGGTGCCAGCTTCTTGGTACAGTGATTGATGGGAACAGACGATATGACATTGTCTTGTGGATGAGCATTGCATGGCTGGCGTTGGAAGGTCTTTGGTTAGGTGTTGGGAACAGGGTTTGGTTTCATGGAAAGGCGTCTGGTAGCTGATTTAACTGGAGCTCACTGAGCACACGTACTCTTTCACCGTGTCTCGTATCTACCATTATATGCAGTGAAAGCTCTGTCTACGTCCTTTACCTGCCATCAGCTGTCCATGGACAGTTCGTGGGTGTGTCTAGGTTGTGTCAACTTTGTGATCGATTGATTGGTCTAGGTTAGTCAGACTTTGACGTTGAAAAACTTGTGGTGTTTACTCGCTTCTCCCACCACCATCACACATCAATGACACTGGATCGCTACTCAAACAAGGCCCTAATTTTTCTTTTCATTTTTCTTTGTTGAAAACCCTTCGGGTCATATCTCTCCTGGTGACCAGTTCTGTTTCTCTTCACGACCTTAAAACCAGCCACCCAACTCCTCTTCACACATACATATGCAATGAACACTCGGCTCAAGCCTTGCTTCCTAGGTGTTGGAGGCCTGGCCGACCTCCAATTCTCACTTGCGCGCGCAACTGGATGCCCCGTTCGTTGGTCCTCGTCGGCTTCCCGTTGGAAGCAACGTCAAGGCCGCGATGCGTACGCCAGGAATGCTAAGGTGAAAGGCCTCAAGAGTCGAGCAGCGTTCAAGCTTTTAGAGGTGCGCACCTTGACATTGGTGATAGCCTCGGGACATATTATTCTGATCATGAAATCAGATGGATGCCAAGTATAGGTTGTTCAAGAGCAATGGGCAGACAGTCGTTGACCTGGTGAGTTTGGTGATGGTGGCAGTTTGTTGTCGTTTTAGGGCAACTCGAGCTCATGTCACGATAGGGATACGCCCCGGGGAGCTGGTCACAGGTTTGTTGTTCCCTTGCAGGTTTCTGTCGAACTCGAGACTCACCGGATTCTCCTAGGTCGCCATGGATAGGACAAAGCCTAATGGTCGAGTCATTGGCATCGATCTCATTCCAGCCCAGCCGCCGCGAGGTGTCGCCACCTTTCAGGGTGACTTCCTCTCCCCAAACGTACAAGAAATGGTCAAGAACTTCATCCTCGACACTCATACACGCCCTCCGCCCCTGCAGTATGAGGCCAAGTCGAGTACTTCTGACGAGGTTGATGTGTCCGAAGTTGACCGTCCCAGCTATATCGACATGGAACGACACGCAAGCTCCGAATCCGAATCATCGGAAGCCTCCGAGCCAGACACATCGAATCAACGTCTTGTAGATGTATGCTCACCTCTCCTTTGTGGCTGTCTTAGCCTCAGCAAGTCATCATGTGCAGTCCATACTAACTACCTGTACAGGTTGTTCTGAGTGACATGTCAGCACCCTGGGACCAAACTTCCAGCTTCAACGTGAACAGCTTGAGTAATCCCTATCATAGGTTGATGAACACGAGCGGCAACGCCTTTCGAGATCACGCGGGCAGCATGGTGTGCAGCATTCAAGCTTCTTAGCAACTATAGAGGCCGCATTGTTGACATTTGTCCTGTAGGATCTGTGTGCTGCCGCCCTGCAGTTTGCGAGCGACACCCTGAAATCTGGCGGGCACTTTGTCTGCAAGTTCTACCAGGGACCCGAAGATAAGGCATTCGAGAAGAAACTGAAGACTCTGTTTGTCAAGGTCTTTCGAGAGAAGCCAGAATCTTCAAGGAAGGTACGTGTAGTTCAGGAATGTTACCACAGCCGTGGATCATGTTGACATCCACAACAGGAGAGTCGGGAATCATATTTTGTTGGGCTACGGAGGAAACCAGGTGTTGTGATAGAGCCCTCCCACATGGACGAGTAGAACGTTTATGGACCTTGTAAGATATAGGTATCGCTGTAAGATAATGGCAGACGATTATTCATCCTTCACTTGGGATAATGGTACGATCAAGACGGCAGCAATGCGCGAGAATTTCATTGATGAATTTTGTGATACCTAGGCACGCCAATTCCATGTAAGACCCAGTTGCAAGCCGAAAGACGACATCAATTGCCTCATAAGCTGGCCCAAACTCCACCCAAGGCCAATGATTTTCTCCCACTTCACGCTTAGACCTTGAAACCGCGCGAACGTCTTCGGCCACGAGCACGCTCGAACTTGCGGCCCTTGGACTGGATCTTGGGCTTCTGTATTGGTTGTTAGATACTGTCACCCAGGCGTAACCATCAGACGCTCGTACCTTGTGCTTGTGGGGGCCCATGCCGAAGTGCTTGACGGCCTCACGGGCGTTCTTGGGACCACGGAGGATCAGGGTGTTGCCTCCGGTGGGGGCACGGAGAGCAAGCTGATCCAGGGTGATGGCCTCACCACCGGCAGCGGCAATGCGAGCACGGGCAGTGGAGGTGAATCGCAGGGCAGCGACGGACACCTTGGGGAACTCGAGGAGTCTGTTGTCATCGGTGACGGTGCCGACGACGACGACGGTTCGCTTCTCACCCTCCTTGTTGATGTTGGCGACAATTCGGGACAGGGAGACGGGAGGGCGGTTGATCTTGGACGTAAAGAGACGTCGGAGAACGACCTTGTTGAAGGAGGCGTCAGTTCGGCCTGGTGATTGTTTTGCGTGGTTAGCTCGCGTGCTCTTCGGCTGTGTGGGATGCCGCGGAAAAGGTGGACGTACGAGCCAGGAAGCGGTAGAGCTTCACCAAGAGCTTGAGGTAGACGTTGTCGCTCTTGGGGGCACTGCGGTGAGTGCCCTTGACGTGGTGGCTGTTCAGATCGATACCTGTGAGGTGAAGCCATCGGTCAGCCAATTGGTTCAAGCATGCTCAGAAACGGGCTACGCTGTCTTGCGCTTTCGCGGACAAGATGGTGCCTTGGTCGCAGAGAGAGTGCACGAATGCACTCTCTCTACTCGCATACAGAGGCTGATGTTGAAAAGCTTCACGTACCCATGGCGGCGGTTGTCGCTGCGAAATTTGGCGATGTTGGGCGTGGAGTTGGATGCGACAGACAACCCTTCCTTCACCTTTCGAAAAATTCAAGAGCTTTGGGTTGGTGGGGCCTAGCCCACAGCAGGAGCGAGCAATTTTGGGGCGGTCAGGTGCGGCAATTAGGGCACTATTGTTTGTCTCGTGACTTGTGCAGGTCTGTGATCATTTGCCCCAAGGAGATTAGCGTCACCAAGAGCGGGAGCTAGCCCCATCCCTTTACCTTCTCCCGCGTTGCACACCGAGCTCACCGATTCTCACCTCATCCTGATGGGGAGATCATGCATGATGCAAACTCGTTGACAAGCAGCAAGTGTGAGGATACCAAGATTGATAGCAAAATCCTTCATTTTTATCTCCGCAATCGATTGAATGTTCAAAATAACTGGTGGCGGTTCTCATCTATTGTCAAATGCCTTGGTATCCATCCTCATGTGGCAATCAACCTCCGTCACGTCTAGTAACACAGCACCCACTATATAAATCGAGCTGCCGTCATCCCAATGCTGTCCCAGGACTGTATACGTCTACCTCGCGTCTCCCGTGGTCGCGCCATCCCCGATTCCTTTTTGTTCATCCCCCCTACCGGTCGTCAAACCCAAGCAAATTTGAAAACTCCCTGTCTTATAGACTATGCTCACACACTTATACACACAAATCACAGGGAGTGTGGTTCAGCATCAGGGCCGAGGTTGACCAGGAAGTCGCGTGTCATCTCGAAACTCAGCCAACTCGACGCCATACTGGGGGCCACCTTGAGAAGGTTGGGGGCAATTCCTTTATAAAGACCTTTCACTCCTTCTTGCATCACGATGACTCGGATAGCATCTGTGATACCCTTGTATTGGTAACCCATGCCTGACATGGTGTTGATCTGGAACCGACGGCGCAGGACATCACTACATGCGGTGTTAATAAGAGTTCATATCGCTTCCTTGCCGAAACTTACAAGGGATAGGTGCAGGTTTGTGCTACGGCTCCAGATATAGCACCGGCCAGTAGCTTCCGGATCGCATTCGGGTGTTGCTCTCCTTCTGGCGTAAAGTATTTTCGAGCCGATTCATAGACCATGAAATTGAGACCGACCTGAAGCAATTAGTGTTGTTGAGTAATGAAATGACACGAATGGCTGAAACATAGGACTCACATATGGTGCGACACCAGCAACAGTGGGAACAATGCCCCGATACAAGGCCGACATTCCTCCCTCAGTCTTGTACATGGAAGCCAAGGTCGTCCACATGCCAGGCAATTTATCCGGTCTCTCTCCTAGCTCGGCAAAGCTCGCTGACTGGATCGATAATCGAGTTCGTACAATATCGAGGGGATATGTGAAGACGACCGAGGTGATGCCGGCCACACCACCACAGATGAGGCGGGAGATTGGGGACAGGTCGGCGCCTGGATAGTGCTCAAAGATGTTCTGGGCTGTTATCAGTGGCTGGCCACAACTCCGCGTTGGACGTTGTCATGATACATACTCGCTTGTAGAAGTTGTAGCTGCTGAATTGGACAGCCGAGTATGGCACAATTCGAATGCAGTTTGTGCCATTGCCACGCATAAAACCTCTCCAACCCTCTTCCCTCCACATCTTAGCCAGTGCCTTTCCTACTGAAAGCTTATACGCATCTCGGCCGACGCTCTGGACTTGCATGAGGATCTTGAGTCGTTCTAGGGGGGAGACGACGGTTCGGGAAACAGCACCGGCGACACCGCCGGCGCAGAATGCGGCGATGACTGGTCGTGAGACCACATCTTGGACCTGTAGGAGGCGGCTAGGGGCTACAGCCTCTGAATTGACCACTTCTGACCCGGGCTGAAAGTTCTAAAGTTAGTATGTTTTCTCTACAACTGGAGGTGACCCCCTGAGGGAGAGGACAGCAGAGGGTCGACCAGTAGGCATTGACATACGGCAGACATGGCGGCGAACGGCTCTAAGGTGTCGTATACTGGGGCTCGATTGCAATTGAGTCGAGATGAGGCTCCCGTCCTGGTTGGATAAATATGGGGTTCGCAGTTGATGGTGAGCTTCCAATTCCGGGCGAGATTGGACGAGCCTCGAGGCTCGAGCGAGGGCCGCGAGTGTGAAGGGTTTGCTCCTCAGCAAGATTCGATCGAACGATGATATCCCCAGATGTTACTGTGGTTCGAAGGACGACGATTGCATGCTGGGAAGGAGAGGTAAGAGCCTGTCGGCAACCATCGGTGGAGAGCCGGAATACGTCTGCGCCGGGACCGACACGCGACGGGGCGTGCGGGCGGGTGGTGGGCGGGCCGAATCGCAGATTGCACGGCAGCTGTCGCCTTTTAATGGACTCGCTGGAGGGTGCGGGAGGGGATGTAGTCGGACGGAGAGGGTGTTCAGTGCCGTCAGTGAGGAGGCGGATGGGGCGCGTGAACCGGCGATGCGGATGACTTCGGGGCGCGCGCGTGGTCCCCCGGTTTCCGCTCGGGGGAAGCAAGCAAGGACCTGGAACGCTTAATAGTGGGGGGAGGGGAAAACCTCGCAGCCAGATCAGGCACTTTGCCTCGTGTAGGGTAGCCAAGTCTGTACTATATACATCCTGGGGCTGGCTGACTGGAAGGAGGCTGACCCGAGGTTGACAGCAGATGAAGTAGAATGACTGCGACCCGACACGCGCACAACGCAGGCGATCTCGAGTCATGCAGCGGCCTGCATCAGCATGCCATCAAGCTGAAAAACATAACACAATGGAATCCTGGTGACAGCGTATTACTCCCCTGGACGGACAGCCCGAGGCGATTTTGGTACTGTGTACCTGTCTGCCCACTCCATCGACTCTAAGAGGCGTCAACCTGACGCCGGATGTCGCCAAGCCCACAGCCATCAACCACGCTGTTTTGGGCTAGACACAGGGACAAGGGGAACATGACAGGCGTGCAATGTGACTGGACGGAGACCAAGGCGCGACAATGGAACCAGTCATATTCTGGGGTCGCATCCAACGTCATCACGGCGATTTTCATCAAAGAATGCTGAGTTGATCGAGGAGTTGAGCAATACAGATTCGTGACCCGTTGCGCTGAAACATGTTACAGTATAAACAGTCTAAACTACCTACGAATGAGTACTACTTCCAAATGAAACGCGCCGTGGCGAAAACCACCAGTCTTGGAAAACAAGGTTACCCTACCCGACCTTGTGGCGGACGTCGCTGCTTGTACGCTACCATGCACCCGGTCGGGTTATTCAATCAATATTAAAACATCTTGAACCTGTCAAGTGAGGGAAGCAGCCGAGGCCCAGTCAGAAAGCAGAAACTTTTGCGCGAAGAGCCCGGCCAATACCCGGCGGGCCTTCCCAATGCTGCAAGAGACAAGATTACTCGGCGACATCGAGATCGTCATGGGCAGGAGGAGGGCTGTCCAGGGCTATGTCTGGGGTTAGCACGATATCTCTCGATGTGTCAGAATACGTACGCTTTCGCTCGTCGCCGTTAACACCGTTCTCCCTTCGGTCACGGTCATCGCGTTCATCCTTGGAGTCACGCTCACGGTCCCTAGAGCTTGTGTTAGCATATCCCTAACATGTGTAGATACAGTCAAGCGTAGGCTTACCGGTGGTCGGGGCTGCGGGAGCGGTCCCGATCGCGGCGGCTGTCTCGGTCGTAGTCGCGGTCTCGGTCACGTCGCTCGTCTTTGCGAGGCGAGTATTCGCGGGTGCTACGACGAGGGGAGGGCGAACGTCCCCGTCGGGGAGAACGGCCACCACCACGACGGTCCCGGTCGCGACCAGACTCGAAACGCCAGGATGCGGAAGGAGGAGTGCGAGCCCACTGTGTAGATGTCAGCAAAGCTGTCTTGCGAATGCGTTCTGAGCAAACGCACCTCGATCTTCAAGATGTCATCACGGCCAAGGCGCTTGTTGTGCATCTCGTGGTAAGCATCATCGGCATCGCGACGATCCTCATACTCGACAAATGCGAAGCTAATAGCGGACACGGTTAGTCGTGCAGAGAACGAAGGGAGTGAGAATACCCACAGACGACTAGACGTCGACCTAGGAGCTGGAATGTCGCAACGCACAAGGCGACCATAGCTGCAAATAAGAATGTCAGTATATGCTAGAAGCACAGCGTAATCCAACATAACGCCTTGGGGCCCCCTTTTGAACATGGAATGCCATGTGTATTCTCGCGCCGATGTTTGAAAGACTCGGCGTCGACTCGAACGAAAAGCGACTGCGCAGTGGACGAGCGGACGCATCGACGGAACGTGACAAGATAGGGGAGGATGCAAGGCTGGGGACGTGGGCGCGTGCGGAAACGAGAGGGCGAGGGCGGGCGCGAGGACGACGATGGACGGCGAGGCATCATTTCCTAGGCAGAGACACCTTTACAAGCTCTCTAGCCTAGAACGTGGATGCGGACGTGGGTTCGCGCGAAAACGAGAGGACGTGGGCGTGGACGAGGGCGTGAGCGTGGGCGTGGACGAGGTTGACATACCGTTCGAACTCGTAGGCGAGGTCGCGAGCGCGGGTGCCGTGGCTAAAGCCGGTCACGTAGAGAGTGGTGCCGCCGCGAGACATGATGAAGGTGTTAAAGATGACGCTACTGAGCGACTGGGGAAAGAGAACCGATGAACCAGTTCCGAAAAGCCTTGGGGTGGAGATGATTGATGGAGAGTGTGCTTGTTGGTGATGTTGTATCAAAGTTGAACGTGTGGTCACGAGGTGTTGGTAAGGCAGGGAAAGATTTGATCCGCAAGCCGATTGCTGACGTAATACGTTCTGCCTTGACCAGTGCTCGGGCAGCCCGTGAGGCTGGAAGGAAGGCCTTTCTGTAAAAAAAAAAGCTAAATACGGCAACTACTTACTTGTAAAGGGAGTGGAGAGAATCTGGACATGGAAAAGAATGATGGCAAAGCCTTATTGTTAGATTCTCGTTGAGTGCCCGATATAACCATGAGCGAGCGCAGAGGTGGTTAAGTGCTCCTCGCCTGACTGCCCTTGTCAGGACGACCGACCGTCCGTGCTATTCTTCAGCCTTGCCCAGCCAAGCCAGCTGACAAGAACGAAAACGGTGAAAATGGGAGACAAGGGATATATCGAGCTGATGACATTGAAGTGTCTGACATACATGGAGGTCAGTGGTACACGAACCCAATGGCTATCTACCTCGGCGGTTGCCCCCGATCATAAAGGCCGGAATGCGGAGCTGGTGTCGCCGGGCGACCGCGGACCCGATATGAAGTCCGGACTCCGACATGGCCATCTAGATGCTCGCGGAATGGAATCTGATAGAGATTTGACGGGACACGCTGCATCCTGGTATGAGGTCATAGGTTCCTCAATACACGGCGAACCGGGAATCTAAACAGGGTCCTTCCTTCGTCATGTCGCGTCACCTTACACCCAGGGTTGGTCAGCAGGAGAAGCGATGAAGTGCAGCGAGCTCAGTGCAATTGCATGTGAGGTGAAGGCTACCTCGCCTTTGGAATCTCTACAAACAAGACCGAGGCAGTGTCTATTATCGCTCGGCGCGCGCGCTTCGGGATCCATCGCTCGCCCTCCGAGCGTCCCGGCCATCTGCAAGCCTGGTTCCAGGCAACGTGAGGATCCAATGCTTCAAGCAAAATGACGTGGTGTGGAGGTTAGTCACATAACATTGGGTGATATGCCTGACAGAGGTAGAAAGTAAGCATATCAAGCTATTCTCATACGGCATCCTCGGATTGGAAATGCACGAGACCAGGGTTCTCAACCAGGTTACCGGTGCCCGCGTCAAAGCCTAAGACCGACCACATGCTTGATCGCCAGCCGTTGCATCCGGAGAGATTCAGAAGCCGGCCATCTTCGGTAGTTATTTCAGGAGCCTCATTGCCCCTCGCATCGCTTCCATTTCTCCTTACTGGGATTCATATCATCACAACATCCGATTCTCACTCTGACAATACACCTCGCCTCCGCTGCCTCATCATAGAAGAACTTCTTTCTATTCACAGTGTCTTCATTTTTGCCTCCTGCCCTACTCATTACAAGGATTGCAATTTCCCCAACGGCAACGTTTCTATTCAAGAGACATGGCCTCCCCTCTCACTCCCGGGGATGCCCCGCTCTCCGGCCGGGGAGCCGAAGCTGCCGGCAAAAGCCCCAGAGAACCGTCGCCGACCATTCGACGACCACCGCCGAGGTCGCTTGGGGATGCGCTGCGGGCTGCTGGAATGACCATTGATGGACCCAGTACAGGGCCCGGTTCAGAAACCCCAAGCGAAGAAGATTACGAGGAGAATATTCGACCAACCCTGGCAGAGCCACACGTTGTCCGACAACGTTACACCCGTCGCGGTCGACAACGAGCAGAAGCACCAGCGTTCTCAGCCGATGATTTTAAAGACATCAATAAAGATGCAAGCCTGCGATCCTCTCGCCGCGACTCTGGAATTCATATTGTACCAGATGATGATAAGAGTCTGCAGCAGTTGCTGAAGGCGAGTTCTCAATGGACACAAGATGCCAGCCCAAAGCGTCGGCCGCGCAAGTTCGCCGATCTCGTCTTTACTCGTCAGTTCTCGGCATTTGACCGTCAAAATCCATCATCAGTCAACAGTCCATTCCATGGCTTTTACACGCTGTTTTGGCTTGCTGTCGCACTCTATGTCTTCAAGATCTCGGTGGAAAACTGGCAGGTCTATGGAAACCCTTTGGGAACTAGGGACATCGTGCAGACCATGTTCCACCGAGACGGTAAGAAATTGCTGCTTTTGTTCTGATACTTTTTGCTAACTTTCATATCAGTGATTCTACTTCTGATTTCTGATGGCATCATGTGTGCACTCACAGCAGTGACTTGGCTCATTCAACGATGCGTGTTTGCCAACTACTTGAACTGGGACGGAGCTGGATGGGTCATTCAACACGTAAGTGCTGCTACATCAGATACTGAAACATCGTTACTGAATCTCATAGATATGGCAAACTCTCTTCATCGCAGGTGTGGTTGGTTTGACCCTGTGGCGTGACTGGCCATGGACTCATACTGTCTTCTTCGTCCTCCACGGCATTGTCATGTTGATGAAGCAGCACTCCTACGCCTTCTATAACGGCCATCTATCTACAGTCTACAAGAGCCGTATGGCCCTTTCGAAGAAGCTCAAGCAACTCGACCTTGTGCACCCGGCGACAACCCCTTCGCAGACCGAGCCCCCTGCATCAGCCATTTCAACACAGCACCTGAATGCCCCCCCATCTGCCGAACAACGCCGAAAGTCCATCTCGGGACTCCAAAACACAGAGGAAAGTGATATAGAGAAGATATCACGGGCCATCGCGTCAGGCGAGCCACTGGATGATGAGCAAATTGTCCTATTTGAGCGCATCATGAAATGGGAGATTGATGCCCTGTCCGACGAGCTTAAGGGCACCGCTAGCACAGCCGACAAGGCATACCCACACAATCTCTCCTTTATTGATCATTACAAATGGATCCCGCTTCCGACACTGGCGTACGAGCTCGAGTATCCGCGGTCAGACTCCATTAGCTGGACCTATGTGTTTGAGAAACTTGCAGCGATGATTGGCATTCTCTTTGTCATGATTCAGGTCTCTCAACATTCCATGTGTAAGTCTTGTCTGCTAGTAGCTCTATATACAATTTACTGATAGAAAATTGCAGATCCTGTTGTCATGAAGACAATAGAAATGAAGGAGAACGGCGTACCCCTCGGGGAAAGGTTTCAGCAATTTCCTTGGCTACTCAGCCAGCTGATATTTCCCTTTATGATGGAGTATCTGGTTAGTTGAAGATTTTTCAGATTATGGAAAGAGATTCTAACTGCGATAGCTTGCTTGGTACCTTATTTGGGAGACCATCCTGAACATCCTGGCCGAGTTGACCTACTTTGCGGACCGAAGCTTTTATGATGCCTGGTGGAACAGCGGTAGGCCACCCAGAGCCCATATTGATCAAAACTGCAAGTTCTAACATGGAGATAGTGTCCTGGGATCAGTTCGCACGCGACTGGAACCGGCCAGTTCATATCTTCCTTCTCAGACACGTCTATCACAGTTCCATCTCTTCTCTGAAGGTCAACAAGCACACTGCCACTCTCATCACATTCTTTTTGTCAGCTTGTGTTCATGAGCTGGTCATGTGGTGCCTGTTCAAGAAGTTGAGAGGCTACCTCTTGGTCCTCCAGATGTGCCAACTGCCGGTGAGTCTGCCTCATCCTCGCCAAAGGATGTTCATTAGTACACTTGCTAACCTCATGCCCATAGCTGGTCAGACTGAGCCGCACTAAGTGGCTACGGGGACGAAAGGCATTGGGAAATCTCATATTTTGGTTGGGTATCTTTACGGGGCCAAGTTGTCTATGTAGCCTCTACTTGATCTTGTGATTGAGGGCTGCACATAATCTGAATGATAGCAGCAACTCCTTCAGCTGGCGTTAAAAATATGATAGAGTGATCGCGGCAATTTTAGTTTGTAGAAAGCAAGAGTATCTGAAACTCTTGGAGTGATTTTGGTTAATGGCCGGGATACCACCGCCTCTACGCGGGAAACAGCTGCTTCAGTGGATAGCACTCACATGCTCACCCATTTTAACTGCCCGTTGACAGCACTTAGAATATCACTAACCGGACATTTTGCCTTGATGCAACTGAAGTTTACCACTTGTCACTTTGCACACGCAGTGGTTTGAAACAACAAGAAGTCCTCAAAGGGACGATAGTTTTGGGAAAAGGTATTCCATATTTTGGCCCGTGAATGACAACCCCCCCAGACCACGCCGTCGCCGAATTCGAAACTAAATCTACATCTTCTCGTGAGTCGCCATGAGAGAACCTGGTCAAGATGATTAGAACCATGTGATTTAGTCAAGGCTGTGCGAGGTGACTCACCAATAAATGTAGTAACAAGACGGCTACGGACTTGGCAGATATCCTCTGGAACCAGCCAAATAGTTGCACCAAGCTTGCGGGCAATGCTGATGCTCAGCTTGGCGTTCATGTAGGCATCATCATCCGTCTGTCCGGGAGTCACGAGATCGTAGTCGACATAGCTGCTCTTCATTCCGTTCAAGACATCCAGAAGGAAGACACCGGAACCGATGGCGGGATCCTTGAAAGAGCGAATGGCCGAGTTTCTGCCACCCTTGCGGGACATGTCATTGGCCCATCGCACCATCTCAGAGTCTGTAATCTCCCTCTTGCCCAGCTTCTGAGCCAGGGATGAAAGAGTGACAGTGATATCCCTGCGCATAAGCTGCCACACGAGACCAAGAGTCAAAGTTCGCTGTCCGTCGGTAATGTCGGCACCTTGAATGCCCACCAGCGAAAAGCGGTTCTGCTTGCCTAGCTCAATCGCATAGTTGGTGTTCTCCACAGCCTTGAACCTCGACATTTCTCCACCGTGGGCTGGTCGCTTGTTGACGTGGCGGGGGTTGACGGAGCCAGGGATCACCTTGTCGTAGGCTTGGAGGAGAATGCTGCCGTCTCGAAGATCGTCGAAGAAGGACACGACTGCTGGTTGGACATCCAGACTGTTGAGCCAAAGAGTAAACACTCTTGCCTCACGCTCACCCTCCGCATCGAAGTCCTCAACCTCGAGCTTCTCCTCTTCGGTGATAGGGTCAAGAGCGGGGTGATTGTTGAACAGGTTAGCAACAAATGCCAGGTTCAGCTTCGGGTTTCCAGCGACAAGAGACTTTGGTGTCAAGAACTTGCGGCAGCCAAGTTTGTCAGCCTCCTGAAGAACCGCCTCGGCTCGGTCGTGAAGATCCTGCTTTTGCAATGGTGCACGTGTGCATCCATATTCGGGGCCAATCTGTGCAAGCAAAACGGCGTAGTTCTCGCCGTCCTTGACATCGGAGGAGAAGTTGTTAACCCTGTTGCGAAATCTTAGTAAATGCTGACCTTGCGTGGTTCGAATTAACATACTTGCGAGGCCAATTGGCAGCCTTGAGATGATAGTTGAACCACCGGAGCAAGATTTGCTCAGGGGGCAGTCTGAGGAACTGCTCGAGAGTCTCGTCCTCCTCAAGCAATCGGTAGAGCTCAGGGTGCAGCTTGATATCAATCTTGCCCAACAGTCCACGGCGAATAATCTGCCAGATCAGGCCCAGAATCAGATGCTCCCTGACCTCGATGATGTCGCCGGCACCGATGTTCACAACAGAGCAGCCGATACCCTTGGCGGATTCGATAACAATGTTGTTGTTCTCACTCATCTGGAAGGCATTGAGCTTTTTCGTCTTCCTGCCGGGTATGTTGAGGACACGCTCATCGATGGTGTCAGGTACACTGTCGTTGATGAGCTTGGCGAGAACCAGACCATCCTTGCACTCGTCGAACATCTCAAAGGTGTCGGTAGGGAATGGTAGACGGCTGTCGATGTCGGGATCGCCAGCGAGCACGGCATTGATGTGACGGGTGAACTCGGTTCGCTCGTCCTCGTTGATGGTGTGGGTGATGTTGGCATTGGAACCCTGGACATGAATCTTGCCGCTCACGCTGCTCTTGGAAGCGTGCCCTCCAGTGCGCTGCGCGACAACACCGGGTCCGGAAGAGGCGGATGGGCCCGTAGACATGCGCTTCTGGGCAGGGGAGGATTCGCGGAGTTTGGAGATGAGCTTGTGGCAGAGATATTAGTGACAGTCATGGAAACTTGAGCCGGGAGACCTACGCTGACATAGTCCTCAAGCTCAACGCGCCGTGATGAGTCAAGCTCGACTTCCTTCAGCGCTTGGCGCACAACATCATAAGGCTGGTTTTCGCTCTGTTGCGTGGCCTTGATGGCAGTGGCCTCATCGAGGTATCCCTTGTCGTCGACATCGAGTCTCTGGAAGGCATCGGACAAGGAAAAGATCTCGTTCTGCTGGAACTGAGGAAACTTCCTATTGGGACGCTGTTAGTATGACGAGGTAGACCGCGAGATCCGGCGCAACCGACCTCTGAAGCTTCAAAACGTTCATGGTGGGGGAGGGGGTCGCGCAGAGGGGGCGCGAGGAGAGATGGAGAGGGGCCGAGTTGTTAGGGAGAGGCCAGCACTCGAAGGGAGGCTGCAATATTTGTGCGATACTTGTTGGCAGGAGAAGGTTGAGAAAATGCGGTCCTGGTTCCAGCGACAGAGTTGAAGCTGGAGAGGATGATGCGAGAATTGGGCACCTGAAGGGGAGAGGGACCGTCTTTAGGTGGAATAGCATGGGTGGGGAGGTGTCCAAGCAGAGAGCCGGCTCTGGTACTTCCTCAAGGAAGCTGACAAGGTACCCCTCCTTTTCCACTGGGTATTGAATGGCGGTAAACTCATAGCCGCTATACCTGATTGGCTGGGCGAAGGTACTTGTTTGTTTGGTCACTGCGGGGAGCTGTCCCTGGTGGGAGGACCTTCGGGGCTTGGGAGCGGTGATGTAATGGGCACCATTGGGATGGCAGTGCAGCGGATACGCGTTTACCAGGCGGCCATGAACAAGGTACGGATGCTGACGACGGAGATCTAGGCAACCTGTTTCGTTCTAATTCTTCCTTCATCTGCCTCACAGGCAGGGTATTAGAGTCTAAGCTAGTCCTATCAAATGTTGCCGCCTGGAAGTGATTCGTACACCAAATTCGCTTTCGCAAATCATGAACCAAGCCCCACTCGGTTGCGTAAGGTCTGCTCACCCACTTGGATTTTCGTTTCCTTCGCTTTGCAGGAGAAGGCAAAAAAAAAAAAAAAAGTTGGGCCGGAGGCAGCAGGAAAAACCGCGATAGGTCAGAAGGGAAGACCCAAAACGCACCTCCAAGCCAGCCTTTCACAGTTTGTTTGTGAAAGACACCCGGCAAGACTTTTACAGCACCCTGTCTGATCCTTGGTGAGCCGACACATCCTGATCAGCCATTCACTACGAAGTACCAGGATGTCCCTCTGCAAGGTTTGTGAGGAGTCGTTGGTGTTGCGTTTGGATCCGGACGAGGACGTGGATGATGAGGCTGGGGCGGCCAGCGCTGGCCCTAGCACAGTCTCGGAATCAGTCCCCGATGACCTCGAATTGCCCTGTGGATGTCACTTTCATTGGTATGTTGGATGCTCTTCTCGAGATGATGGCTTGTCGTGCTACAATCTCGGCTAAAACGTCAGTAGGCAGTGCTTGTTGGACCAGTCTTCCGATGTAGCAGTCTCTCTCAAATGCCCGAGTTGCATTACTTATTTGCCAGTAAACAACGCAGGGCCCTCGGTCACCAACCAGTTCCTCTCTGCGCCCCCGGGCGCCGCAATTCTCACGAGATATGTCAACGAGGGTGGCGTTCAGGAAAACCTAGACATCCTACCATTGATTACTGAGGAGGCTTACCTCGAGAGCCACCCCGAGGCTCGTCCGGCTCGTGCGCTGCATGTCATGTCCGCCGAGGGTGACGTTGGCGGAATTGTTGAGTTGCTTCGGGATGCGAGCGATGGGATTGAAGATCTGGCATCCTTCGTCAGGTACCAAGATCCCCTCGCAGATATGAAGAGCGGGCTGCATCTTGCCATTGAACACCACCAGGAAGAGACACTCTGGCTTCTTCTCTGGCTGTGCTCTACCATCCCGGATGCGGCTTTCCCCGAAACTGCTCGCTCGGTGGCTCAAGTTCTGGGCGTCGGACGCCTCTCCGTCCCGGCGGACGGAGATATTCGTGGCCTGCGAGACAGCCATGGCCAAACGGCCGCGGATCGAGCTCAACAGAAGCAAGCTCAATGGGCTTCGATCCTTCAAACCGGACTACTGTCGCTATAACAAACCGGAGCCATCGAAAATATCGAGCCATGACTATACTAGGGGTTGGGTACATGAGATTAGTCTTACTTGGCTGAACGCCGAAAGTGACGCCGTCTACGACCTCATTCGGGAGAGATAAGCAACTTGTGTGAGGTGGGTGGGTTGGAATGTGAGGAAAGCATGCCTGCGTGCCTTGCTTGCCTTGGGGAAGAGGTGGGCAAGAATGAAGTGCATCGATTCAACAAAGTCTATCTTACAGAGGCGCGTTATGGAAATCCACAGACATTGAACTGCCTACAACACGTGGTGGCTTGGAACGGTGTCAGGGTCTGCAGGCACTTTGGAAGGATCCATGCATCCAGTTGAAACCCGTGGTCAAACCTTCATAATGGGAATCGACCAATCTTTTCTCTGAGAAAATAAATAAATAAATAACTCTTGCATCAGAAAAGTTGTAGCTTCCTCAAGCCGGATAAGTGCCCGCCAGGTGAGCATCCCTGGGCGAAGCTGTTAATCCCCACTACCGTTATCTGGCTGCCTTAGTCCAGGCACACGTTTACGATTCGTGTCGTCACCTCCACNNGTCATCTTCACATGAATCCTCCGCTCATCGCAATTCATCAGAACAAATTTGGCCTATCTTCTGTCAACGCCTTGACCTTTGCCTTCTTTGGCTTGATCCGCGCTCTACCAGATTTTTGATGGTAGTGTGTTCAATTTGAGTAAAACTCATATAACCATCACTCTTACTGCTGCGGCTGCAATCGTCCCTGCTCAACAGCCCAGGCTGACCGATATCAAGGCTAGCGAGGCTTCGTCGTTCAATCTATCACGCCGGAAATCTGACCCTATTACGGGATACCTTAGAAGGAAAACTCGCGTTGGCTATCTCGTGTTTCCGAGGACGCTCACTCACCCGGACTTCGGCCTCGCAACGGTCTGTTGTCTTGCTAATCAACGGGGTTTCGCGCTGTACATGGTCACGATCATTTCGCGCCACCATGGCCTCAGGGACAGCCGAAAAGAAGAACGAGAAGTCCTACTTGAGCTCTGCCGTCGATTCCATTAATCCCTGGGCTAGCAGCCGCAGTACAACTCCTACTCAGAAGGCCAAGCCGGAGGAAGCTCGACCAGCTCCTGTTCCTGCGAACCCTGACGATCACAGCACGACGCACCTCTACGGCCAAAGCTTCAAATCATACCCTGCAGGATGTCCGCCTTTAAGAGTTCAGTGGTTTCACGCTGTCGACGTAAAGACTCCTCCAACATTGCTGGTTCTTAGCTGACCACGCTGGTAGGTTCCTAAACGGAAGCCTCAGCTGGCCTCTCCTAGTCGTTCAGCACAACCTGAAAAGCCTGCAACGCCGCCAAAGAAACATTCCGCCTTTTCTACCTCTGATTCCAAGGCCTTGGAGGGAGAGTATCAGAAGCTTTTGGAAGCGATGGAGGACGCTCGGAGCCAGCTTCCTGGTGCTCGTCTACCCTCAAGGAAGAGAAAAGCAGATGCGACTGGCGAGATGTCGGAGAAGGCTCTTAATCGTGAGGATTCTCATTCTAGTGCTGTTCGCGTCCCCGTGAATGAAGACTTCCTTTTTGACGTTGACATCGAAGCTCGAGAGCTGGCTCCTGTTTACTGGCTTGGGCCAGTTTATGAAGGTTTGCTGCAACACGGTCTACCTACCATTGTTGCCGACTAACTGGTGTTAGTACGACGGGGAACTTGGTTCTATCAAGATAGCTCGACTTTACGTCCTTGCGAGGAGAATCTTGCTGCACAACTTGAAGAGGTGTGCATAATCATTCCTCAAGCTAAAGCGCAGTCTAACACATTCCTAGGGTTATATCAAGACGAAGCCATGGCAATATGCTGGTATATCAAGCCGCTGCCCTTGCATTTGCAATTGTATCGACGCTGACGACTGGACAGGCAGAGATCGTAGCCCATCGGGTGCGAAGAAAAACGTTACCCCAAAAGCGTCGCGGGAGAACCTCAAGTCAACGACATTGAGATCGTCGGCGAGCGCGACTCGCTTGAAGGAGCTCAATGCCCCTGCTTCCAGTGCTGACTCTCAAGGCCAATCGCAGCCCCAAAGCTACCGACTGTTTGGGACCTATATGAATAGCATGGCCACTTACCAGGACGCCAGTACAGCTTGGTTGACGTCAGACGGCATGCTTTCATGGGTCACTTCATCTGTGTATCAGCGATTCGGCGGCGGGAGCTACATGAGCGGAGTGAAGCTCATCCGTGGGTATTCTGAGCCCAGTAAAACCAAGGACAAGGACAAGGACAAG
>JAANQP010000403.1:0-69374 GCA_011320165.1 Fusarium protoensiforme | reverse complement strand
TAACCGCGTACGATAGATAGTGTTCCCATCAAAAGAGTAGTGTAGTTCCTGTTCGTTTTGTTATGTTGGAGTGACCTTGTCTTTCACGCACCCTTCATTATGGTGCTTTCAATACTTTCAAGGCTGCAAACAAAGCCCCGGGCAGCTATCATGTGTGAAATGTTTTTTGAAGACTATATGGATCAATGGTATATCCTCAATTCCGTGTCTGCATTCGTGCATGTAGCACAAGTGTCAATATTTGCTGGCACAGGTGAGCCTCCAAGTTCTACCGGGTAGCTCTAGCTCATCCAAGCACAGCGCATCAACCAATCTCGCGCCATACTGTTTGAAAATCTCGAGTCTTTAGCCCGATCGGCATTCATGATAAATAGCTTAAACAGAATACATCTGGTACTCACGTGCTTGGATACCATATTGGCCTTTACCTGTTCTCCAGACCCATGAGGTACTCCCGCCAAGTCTGGGGCCCCAGGTTTGTCTCAAACTGATCCACAACCGATTCAGGTGGCTCAACATGACTGAAACTCGAGTAACAAACGGTAGCTTATCTCAAGGGAGGAAGTGACATGCCAAATTTCAGGCCTGAATCCTTGTGTCGACCGTCGGTGAGACTTTTGAGCGGTGAGCACATGAGGCCCAGGGATGTCTCTCCGTCTCCGCCATAGGTGAAGAAGGCAGGAACAGGTGGGCCCGTCAACAAGGGGTCCTGCCAAGCTGTCAGAACCACCTCAGATGACCTCGAGTAACACATGCTTGATCACATGACTGGTCACAACAAGACAAGTTTGAGGTCAGACATTGCCGTTTTTGTTTTCCCTTCTTTTCATCCTTTGACCTCACGGCGGGGATTGATCCGGTACAACGGCCTTTGACTATTTGTTCCTCACATCTATCGGGGCGATAAGAGGGTTATCCCGTGGGACCTGAAGTTGCCTATCGGCCTTTGTTCTCTTTGTGCGTGCTATTCAGTCACAAATCAGCAGCCATGTTTCCATGGCGCGTGGCCTCAGCCCGCTTGACGGCCAAGCCGATCTTGAGGAATCAGCTCAGGGCATTCTCCTCAAACAAGGCCTCACGCTTGGCCTCGAGTATGAACATGCCCACAACGTACGCTGCCATGGCGGGTGCAGTTGCTGTGCCAGGACTTTGGTGGTGGATGGCTACTCACGACGATGCGCCCAGTCTCGCCGGTGTGCCAACCGCGCATCTATTCACCGAACCGGGCCCCTCCAAAGACGAAGTAACGCGGATCCTATCTCAAGAAGCATATTCCTTTCGCGTCAGAAACATTCCTGGAGTTGACAGATACGACGGCACACAGCTGAGTTCCAACTCGCCATGCGAGGACAGGTTCACGCATGGGAAATTTCTTTCGCCGTGGAATGACGGTAGTCAGTGGATGGCTTTGGGCGTCTTCGATGGACATGCCGGCTGGCAGACTGCAGACTTGCTGGAAAAGCAACTCCTTCCTCATGTGCAACAAACTTTGAGTCAACTCAAACCAGCTTCGACCGGCAAGGCCATATCCGATGAGGATGTCCAGGGCGCCATTGCAGCAGCATTTGTGAACTTCGACAACTTGATCATCAAGACAGCTTTGGATACGGCACAGAGCACGGAGCCACTGCAGGACAAGATCAAGAAACAGGCAGTTGCTTATGCTGGCTCATGCGCTCTGCTATCATTATACGACCCCTCCACTAGTAAACTCTACGTGGCATGTACAGGCGATTCAAGAGCTGTTCTGGGGCAGAGAGGAGCAGACGGCAAGTGGAAGGCGATACCCTTGTCGGTGGATCAAACCGGCGACAACGAGGAAGAAGTTGCTCGACTTGCCAAGGAGCACCCTGGAGAGGAAAACATTGTCAAAGATGGGCGGGTTCTGGGAATGATGGTATCACGCGCGTTTGGTGATGGCCGGTGGAAGTGGCCTTTGGAGTTTCAGCAGGACGCAGTCAAGAGATTCTACGGCATTCCACCCCTGACGCCCAACCATGATTTCAAAACTCCACCATATCTGACGGCCGAACCGGTTGTGACGACCACAAAGATCGACCCCAGCAAGCCTTCCTTTCTAATCATGGCAACAGACGGCCTGTGGTACACGGTCAAGAATCAGCAAGCCGTCGATATCGTGGGCAAGTGGGTGGATTCAAGAACAGCTGGGGACACGACAAGTGAATCAGGACCAACATACGCACCATTCGAGTTTGCCCACTTTTGGAAAGGGGTGACGTGGAAGTTTGCTGGGGAGAGAATGACAACTGAAGACGACAACGCTGCTGTGAGTTTACTTCGCAACTCGCTCGGTGGAAACCATCATGAGTTGGTAGCAGGCCGGTTGGCATTTGCTGCTCCCTTTGCTAGACGCCTACGAGATGACACAACCGTGCAGGTTGCCTTTTTCAACAGCAAGGCCTAATGAAGAAACTTGGTTTCGGGTTGGCAACCCAGAGGATGGAATTTACTCGGTGGGAGGTGCGTAATTGGGTGCAAGGTTGAGGCAGAGGAACAAATTGTAGTAATGTAGCTTGGTGGTTTCAGCAACCTTCATGTGACTAAAGAGAGCTGCCGTTGATGCATATTAATAGGAAATGTGCGAACATGTTTCAAAGTCCTTCAAATAGAATGATAACGAGGATACAACCAACACCAGTTAGCCATCACCTACCCCTCACAGTGAATCTTGTTTATCCTGATACCACCACTACAAGATGACCAGTCGAATTTCATCTTGGCATCTCTTCTCTCTTTTCTCCTCAGTTTTCGCGTCAACTATGACTCGTCACCTTCTCCCCACGTTTTCTCACCTGAGCTTTTCGCCCGGCCCCCTAACAGATTATTGTCTCCGCTTACGGCTGGACAACCATTACATTCGGCATTGCCAATTGCAGCCATGCGAGCCTTGAAAGGACTGTAAGCTGGGTGGGGGTTTCCCTTGAAAGAGGCTGGAAGACTCGCAGTTGCCTGATGCCAAGGTAGCAGGCTGGGCTTCTCGTACTGCACAGTACGCGCTCTTATGACATGTTACAGGCAACATCCTAGACTTGGGGTGAAGGCTGCCAACAGGTCAAGACGTGTATAAATCCGACCAATGCCTTCCACAATCGCACCCTTTTCAACTGCCCCTGGCAACCAATAGCCACTCTATCTCTATTTCGCCAAAGCACCTCAAAGAGGAATCTGAAGAGGGATCAGCCGGGACACTGCTTCAGTAGGTTTCCAACACGCTCTCACATCCAATAGATGTCTAGCACAACACATCAACTAACTAGATATTGTAGTAAAGGCTACTATGAATAACTCTACTCCCCCGGGAAAGCCACAGCCGCCGGCGCCACCAAACACGCCGGATTCTGGCCAAGGGCGTTGATGAACAGGACCCTATTGGAATTATGGACCTGAATGGCCTTGCTGTTTCTTCTTGATGGCAATCTTAAGGATGTTGGGAGGAGTGGCAGATAAGCCACTTAGGACTTGATACTATTGCCACAACCTGTAAACTTAATAATGAGTCTTTTGAACACTTTTTAACCCAACACCTCTCGAGAAGATACTGTTTCATTTCACCTGTTGATAAACATAGTCGGGTATACATCTAACTTGAACATCAATAAAACATGACAGACGAGCCGGAAACTCAAGTCAAGATCTCAAAGCTCGGGTTAATAGAGAAAGGTGCGGAGATTTCTCGGCGAGGACACAGGCTGTTCCCCTCACGATTTACAACTGTTGCAAGAATGACGTTGGCGGCGGGTAGTAATACCTGTTACGGCCAAGTAGATGATTGATTTATTGGAGGGATTTCGCATATTTAAGGCGCAGCTCCTCGCTTCCTTGCTGCTTATGGTGGAGAAGGATGTCTTTGAACCGGTATCGGAATAGACATTCACATTAGAAGCCAGGTTCTCGTCTTCGTTCCTTGGTGTTTGAACCTGTCATCACTGAAGACTATGGCTGCATCGCCTATACTAAACATGTCGGCCAATCCCGAGACGCATTTCATCAAGCCAACTGCTCATTGCCCCAACAATGTGCTGCCTGTGCTGGTCTATCGAGGGGTGCTTCCTGAGCCGCACGATGAAGACAGCACTACAAAGTTACTTGAGAGTCATGGTTGGACGAAAAAGGTGGGAATACCTTGTTGTGACTGGCGATAGGCAAGACTGACGGCATCAGGGCACATGGGGAACTATTACGGTGAAGCACTTCCATCCCAACACCCACGAGTGCTACGGTATGTATTTTCATCTACGGTAGGTATTCATGATTGGTTACTGACTCACGATAGGGGTATTTCAGGGTGAATCCGAGTTAATCTTTGGCGCAGGCGGCGCCGACGATGAGGACGCCGGTGTCAAATGCCACGTGAAGGCGGGAGACGTGGTGGTGGTCCCAGCGGGAGTCGCACACGCTTCAGTGGACGGTGAAGAAGACAAGGCCAAGGACAAGAGCGAAAAGTACCGCTACATTGGCGTATACCCAGATGGATCGCCCAAATGGCGCAGCGAGTTTGGAAAGACGCCGTTGGAGGGGAGGAAGGAGCTTTTCGATGAGATTGGCGGGGTGCCTATGCCCAGCCAGGACCCTGTTCTTGGGTATGAGGGGGCTCTGTTGAGGATTTGGACTGCAGCGAGAGAGAATGGTTACGAGGCTTGAAGATAGAGGCACACATTGGAGGACATAGGTGATGATGTGTTAACTGCTGTCGCCTTCACACATGCCATTCCCTTATCTACAGGCACCAATGGCCAAGATACTTTACCCATCTCGGTGTCGGATATTTGGAGTCGTATGGGGGCGGTGGTTCTCCGCGTTTAACAACTCGGCCTGGATGGTTGGTACAGTATCAAGAGGCTGAGTAGATAGATAATATGGGAATGGAATGAAGCCGCGATACGAGAGGGTATCAGATAAAGCCGAGGTTAATGATTGATTTGTGTTATCGCCCGGAACTTTACATAGTTTTCCGTGTCCCACTTGGTGATACTTCCCCGCCGGAACCACGGAGTTTTGACCCTAGTTTTCCGCTGTGAGATTAGCGGTTGGCCTGACCTCGCATGGCGTCCCTCCCTTGTCCGAAACACGATCAAGATCAAGCCCAAGGATGGAAAACGCGGGGAAATGTCAGTAAATGCTCGGTCCAGGCTTGTCTCGTGGCGGAAGAGAGATGAGCGGCTTCGTCCCGCCTAGTCATCTGACACTTACTTTCTCGGCCTTGGGAATCTTGACTGCCACTGCGGAGCATGTCGGCTATCGTATCCTCTCTCTCTCCACAGTTCGTGATCCGCCCGCCTCGATATCTGTGGAGTTTTCCTTTTGGTGTGGATGGATGAGGACGAGGTACTTGGCCAACAAGTCTGTCATTGTGACCGTACCGGTGGATGAGGCTAACACCACATCCACCAGCCATGACCTATCAAAAGATACCAAAAAGAAACTCGAGAGTAAGATACCTGAGTCTTCAAGTACCCATTTTTGCCATGTAACCATGCCCGATTTCGCAATTGCGTCTGGCCCTCAGTTGGCCGACTTCTGTGAAGCATTTATTGGGAGTCCGCCTCTGTGTTGCAGCTCCCAACTAGACACTCACTCTACAACTCACCAGCACCCTTTTCACTAGTTATTATCTTGACTAGGAATTATATCGTTCAAACAAAACACCACATCAATCATCATGTTTGGCTTCTTTGGAGTCAAGTCTGCCCCTCAAAAAGACTCGTCCTCTCACGACGAGCCAAGGGCCTTGCCTGCATCATGGTACCGCTCCGCCGCCATGTACGAGCTTGAACGCCGAGCCATCTTTTCGCGTAAATGGATCCTCCTCACACACAGGTTGCGATTCAAGAAGGCAGGTGACTACGTCTCCTTCACAGAAGCCGGCTTCTCCTTCTTCCTGGTCATGGACCGCGAGGGCCAGATCAACGCCTTTCACAACGTCTGCCGCCACCGCGCTTTCCCCATCGTCACCCAGGGCTGCGGCAATGCTGCCATCCTGTCGTGCAAGTACCACGGCTGGTCCTACGGCTTCAAGGGAAACCTGGCAAAGGCTCCGCGCTTCGAGACGGTGCCCGACTTTGACAAGACCAAGCACAACCTCCTCCCCGTGAACCTGCGCATCGACGCCAAGGGCTTCATCTGGATAAACCTAGAGGCCGGCAAGCCGAGCATCGCCTGGGAGGAGGATTTTGATGGCGTTGACACGCAGGACCGTCTGGCGCCGTATGACCTAATGAACGACTACCACTACGACCACACGTGGACCATGGAGGGCGACTACAACTGGAAGACTCTTGCAGACAACTACAACGAGTGCTACCACTGCCCTACGGGTCATCCTGGGGTCAATGCCATCTCGAACCTGGCTGCGTACCGCGTTGAGACCAAGGGTGGACACATCCAGCATTTCAACCAGAACAAGGACGAGAACGACACGACGATGCAAGTTGCGAGCAGCTTCCTCTTTCCAAACGCCTGCTTCACCGTGACGTAAGTTCTTTCTGTCTAATCTAGCCGAATGTTGAGCTGACCAAGTTGACAGACCTGACTTCTTCTACATGATGCGCTGCATTCCCATGTCTGCGGGAAAGACGCTGATGGAGTACGACGTCTTCCGCCACAACAACACTGATGATGAGAATTTCAAGAGGATCAACGAGTTCTTCAAGCAAGTTCTCCAAGAAGACAAGGATCTCTGCAACGGCACGCAAAAGAACCTCGAGGGTGGAATCTTTATCAACGGCCAGCTGCATCCCGAGAAGGAAAAGGTATGCTCTCCCATGGCATTATTAAATTTGTGCAGGCTAACACTTTCAGGGACCCATCTTCTTCCAAGAGACTATCCGCCAGGTGGTGATGGAGCACCGTGCCCGTGAAGAGGAGGCAGGCCATGATATCTGGCCCGCGTCTCCAGAGCCGACGGCTGCCATGAAGACGGGCAAGTTTGACGAGGAGGAGGCTTTCTGTGCAAAGTTGGACATGGGAGCTTGTGACGGCGCATCGGAGCAGTTGTCTTGGTAGGCAGAAAATGTGTAGAGCAGATTATGTAGCGCATACCAAAATTGATCAGCTTGGAATAATACCATGTACTATCCTTCGTGAAAGATGATTCACTTGTGGTTATCATACCACTTGTTCAAGTTGATATATCTGATAAAGTTTCCAAGTTGCACCGATTTCTAAGGTCAAGTTATTCTCAAAGCTAGATGGAGAAAGTTCAAAGTACCTCTAACAACAGTTTACTAAGGAGATGACGAAATGAGTAGACATGGTGCGTTCACTGGCTATTTCGATCTTTGGAAATGTCACCAATGTCACGGAAACACTTGTCAAGGTGGTTTTCAACAAAATTTGCTCTGGGGAGCTGTATAAACATCTACAAGTAGTCCTCTCACCCCACCACCAAAAGTCATCGGAATATAGCCAAAGTGTGTACAAAGCACATCAAGAGAATAATAGGCGCCGGAATTTCCACCCATATTAAACCAAATATCTCGCCACAATATAATCCTCTAGGAGGCTCGTCGGCCTCGGGGCTCGAATGGCAGAAGTGCCGAGACGATCATGAGCACAACGAACAACCCAGCACAGATGTACAGAGGGGTCACGGTTGTGGTATCAGCAACCTGGGCGATTACTGCCGAGAGGAGTCCCATGATACGGTTCAGTGCCACAGCGATACCGTTACCGGTTGTGCGGTGAGCAGAGGGGAGAACCTCGGCAGTGTATGCGTAAAGGGTTCCGTAGTAGATGTTGATGCAGATGGCTATCAAAAGTTAGCTTCTTCTAGAAACGGTCAGGGGTCAAAGAAGTGCTTACAGATACAGCAGCTCAGAGCAAGGTTCTGGGCCGATGTCTTGACGGCAGTGTAACCAAAGAAGAAGGCAGCGGTGACAATCGCACCGATTCCCATCGTGTGCTTGCGTCCCAGGAACTTGACCTCGGCAAGGAAGGCAGCGATCAGCGGTCCGATGGAAGCACAGAGGCTTGTGATGCTGTAATCTCTCCAGGTCGTGTTGAGGGAAGGGGTTTGGTTGGGGACACGGTTGCTGATGAGGGCTCTGAGACACCGCCGTCAGTTTCAAGTCACGGATTATCCAAAGTTGAGGCGACTCACGGCAGGAAGATGAAGAATAGAGGATATGCCAGGCCGATGAGTGTCCAGGAGAACCAGATCATGGTGGTGGAAATGGCCATCTTTCGGGTGACAAAGAGTCCTCTGAGGTGGTTTCCAAGTTCCCGAAGAAACTCTCCAACGCCTCGGTGTGTCACTTCTGTCTCGACGGGGCCAAACGACTGGAGCTGGGCGAGGGTCAACGAGCAAGGCCTGTTGTGTTTCGCCGCGAGAGCCTGCAGCTCCTCCACAAGCTGCTCATCCTTGCCTGTGGTGAGCAAGTGCTTGGGCGTCTCTGTGAGTTCGATCACCATGACACGGATGATGGACATGATAAAGATGATGCCTCCGGACGTGAACATGATGAGTCTCCAGGCCTTGTTATTCTGCCAAGTACACGAGGCAGGGTCCGCGGGGTCGCAGCTCATATCGCTTTGGGCTGTTGTAGTTGTCCAGTTAGCAACCATCATGATCCTGCAGGGGAACAAGACAACTCACAGAAGTATCCCCAGGCGATGAATCCTGCAGAAGCCTGTCCGAATCCCCACCATGTAGCCATGGCCGTGACAAGCCACTGCTTCTTTGAGGGCAAGAACTCGAGGAACACGGTAGGGTCAAGCACCAAGTTACCACCGGCTCCGAAACCAAGCAGGGCGACAAAGACACCAAAGAAGGCCCAGTGAGTTGCAGCTCCCGAGATGATGGTCGAGATGGACGTGATGAAGAGGGTGGTGTTGAAGGCAACCTTGCGGCCGACCATGTCTGCGCCGAAGCCCCAGAAGAGGGCGCCGACCAGGAGACCGGCGTACAGAGCCATCGTGAGGCCGGTCGGGTAGCCCCCATGCCCGATCTCGGCGTAGGACTGGGCGGCGACGATGCCCTGGAGGACGGCGACCAGGGAGTCGACGGCGTAGCCGAAGCCGCTGAGGCAGAAGAGCTTCAGGTGGAAGCTTGTCCACCCGATCTCGTCGATTGCCTATTAAGAGTCAGCTGCATGCTTCAAGGAGGAAGTGCCAATTTCCGTACGTCATTGACGAGGTGCATCTTGGCCATGAGGACAGGGTTGACATCCTCAGTACCCAAAACGTCCTGCTGCTGCTGCGCACCGTACGTGGTGTTGGACGCAACACGGTAGGAGCCGGTGTCATTCTCTCCCTTTTCCATGTCGACCTTTTGCTGGTCGTCAATAGACTTGGACGACATGGTGTATTTTGTATAAAGAATTGATGATTGTAAAAAGGAAAGAAGGGGTGAAAAAGCTGTAGTGTCGATCGAACTTCTTTCACCGAGTCAGGATGCGGAGACACCGCGCCGTTTTTAATACCAAACACGGAGAAATGCTCGAGCCCTTTTTTTCACCTCGACAGGCCTCTGGATAGCGAGCCCTTGGAGGAGATGGCCAGACTCTTCTCTATTCCCTGTGCTAAACAAGGACGAGGAGAGCTTGGCCGACACACACACACACACGCACGCACGCACACACACGTCAAGTGTTGGTGCTCGCTTCCCACGTAGGGAGGGCGGAGAACTGAGGGCGGACCATGGACAAATCGGCAACGACACGATTGGAGACTTGTTGTTGTGTTCCCACTTCTGTACGACGCCCCCCGCGATACCTAGTCGAGAAAGCGTCGTCCCCTGATAGAGGAAACTGGGTCATCCGACTGGGGCCACGACTCGTAGTGTCGCCGGTACCTCCGAGATAGGTACCGACAAGGGTTGGAAGAGCCCACCAGAGTGATAAGCTGGACTTGGACTCAGCTGATTGGGCGTCGAGCATGGGTCTCGGTCTGGACAATCTTTCCTAGCGCTCACATTAGCCTTATCCCAAGACGCGGGGTAAAGGGGAGGCTAGACTGGAGATAGACGATATGGGAAAGATTGCGGGGGTGGGGACGGAAATCACGGACAAGTTTCTCGATGCAGCGCGTCCGGGTTCTGGTATCAGCGAGTTGTCCGGGTCCCCCGGGTTATCGCCACGAGAGGGTCGGGCCAGGGGATGTGGAGGGAGGTCAGGATCATCAGGGACAGAACTCTGCGTAGCCACAGGGAGTCGCTCGGGTTGGTGATGATGGCGTGGGTTGACAAAGAAGGATAGACTTGTGCCCAGCTCTGAGGTCACAAAGGATACGCACTGAAGCTCTTCCAACAGCACAGGAGACATTCTCTGCATTCGGTGTTGCCTATCTCGAGACTTGGTGATTGATAGCGTTGGACCATCTTCGTATCTACAACGTCCAACTCGCAATCATCCGGGGCATGCAAAGTTCCAGGCTGTGTTTGGGCAGGACATGGGCTTGGCAGAGAGAGCTGAGAGTCTAGTTTGTTTGACAATGTTCTCATCTTGCGATTGCACTGATAAGCTTTGCAGGCTTCGTCTTGATGTGCTGAAGTGCTCCTATCAGTTCCAGTCTGAACCCCGAACTCTCCTTGCAAGGTGATTCCCTGACCACAAGCGTGGAAAACATCCGTGGTTGGCATCCTTGATTCCATTTCCTCAAAAGTCTTCCCTCTCAGATCTGCCTGGCTTCCCCACTCCGATTCACACACATAGAAATACTATTATAACTACCTTACCTGAACTATGAGACAAGCGTATTACTAGTTAATCTTTATATACATCTCTTAATATTACTTTGTGATAATAGTAATAAAATACAAAATTAAGATCTAAGAAAGATAGAGTCTCTTTTAAATACATTTCTTTGTGCTAAGACTGAAGTAATGTCTCTCAAAAGCTAGCGGCGCACGGGCCACAATGACTTAAATATCATTGTGGCTGGCCCCTCGTCCCCGTATCTTAGAGGAGATCTCGGCCTTGAATGCGACTTTTATTCGCAACAATAGCATCCAGCATGGACAGTCTGGATCGTATTATTCAAGAGACACAAGGCCTTCTTCAACGGCTCATCGCGTCTAAAACAGCGTTGCAGTTAGAGCAGCAAACACAAACACTCCAACAAACGAATCCCAGCACATCGCCACCAGCTACAGTCGCGGTTGCCTCCTTATCCACTCCGCAGAACCATGTCAGGGTCGCACTTCGTGATCTGACTTCTATCGCTCAAGAAGCTGTTCTCTTCTCAAATTCGTTTCTATCTTCAATATTGGACAATGGACCAACAACTTCCTTCACAGCCGGTACCGCCGCTGCGCCATCGACCCAGCGGACGCCTCTCCCGCCGTCTCCTCCGGTTCACACACTGGATCTTCCCGTCGACCATCGCCAGGCAACTCTCGCACCGGCAATCCCGCAGCCAGACTCGCATGCTTTGCGCCCCAATACCCCGTCATCAATAGAGTCTTTGTCTGAGGTTCGTGATGCGGCCGAGTCCGACGGATCGGGAGTAGCAACAGGCGCAAAAAGACAATGTGAAGGCGGGGTTGCTCCGGGCCAGGCCACGAAGAAGCCGAGGACGTCGGGCAGTGCATCCTCGAAAGGAGACTCGCTCTCGGCCGACCTTGAAAAATTGATCCTAAAGCTCAAGAGCCATGATCAGCTATGTCAAATCCCTCCATTCCCAGCAACCAACCCTCCGACGGCCGCGATGCTCCAGCGAGTCGCTGCCATTCAGAGCGGGCCAGCAATACGCCAGTTTTGCTCTCTTGTTGCTGCGAGGCGGGATCGGACCACCGATATGGGCCTGTTTCAAACCCAGAGTCAAGGTGTTGAACGAGCGATGGAGCTGTGGAGGAGCCTCAGACTGATCACGGACAAGTCGGCACTGAACAGCTTCATGTCGCGGCTCGTGCAGTACCAAATGGCTCTGGCCGTCGACAATACCAAGCAAGGTCGAATCCGTGCCGACCCGGTCGAGATCAACAAGATGATGGACAAGTTCGGATTCAGCGCGTCGGACCGTACAAAGTTCCAACATCAGGTCACGCAAGGACGGTTTTGGCGTCTGGTCTGTGGGCGTTTCCCTGGACTCTTGTGTTTGATCCCTTTCAAGTCAGCAAAACCCTATTGCTTATCGGGGCGTGATTACCTCAGTATGAGAGGGGGCGAGCTAGAAAGATTTGCGCAGCTCGTCGATACTCCATTCGTGGAACGCATCTGTCAGGCGTGTGAAGCGTTGATCGACATGGTCTTGGGAGCCAAGGACGACATGATGTTTAAATGGGAAAAGGAACATCCTGCACTTCTCTCCTGGGAAAAGAGCCTCTCCGACGACATCTTGCTATCACTGCTGCAACCGCACGAATACTGCGAGGAGAACCAGTATGATGGCGATGAGTTCCCAGACTGGGCCAAGCCAACCGGTTGGCTGGATGAGTGGCCCTGGAAGACCAATCCCCTCGCAATTGTTCCAACAGAGCGTCAATGCGACCTCTGCTCCGAAAGCAAGTGCCAATGTCTTTACACAAGACTAGTCAAGCGTAGGCCACGCATCAAGTCATGGGGTAATCTGGGTTTTGGTCTCCAGGCAGTGGCTTCTCGCGAAGGAGAAGTCGCCTACAGGAAAGGTGAAGTGATGGGACAGATCTGCGGCAAGATCGTCCCCAGCGGCACGTATCCTCACAACTCCAGCTGGGTCATGGACATGCACCGACCCGACATTGATGGGGAGCCCGCCGTTTGCCAGATTACCGTGGCTGGCCCCAGCAACTCTTTCTTGAACCTCAATCACCACTGCCGGGCATCGGCGCGTGTGCGCCCTTTGAGGGTTTCGAGTCATTGGATATGCGGCATTGAGGCAGTCAGAGATATCAGGCATGGAGAGCAGATAACGGTGAATTTCGGCAAGAGATTTCTTCGGAATCAGGGCTTGCGGTGTGAGTGTGAAGCATGTCGTGAGACTATGAGCTGCTAGACAGATACATCTGATACCTCTCAAATATTATTGTCAACTCAACGAGAATCTATACGAGGATACTCAAACAGTGCAAATAAATTATGATAGTTTTGGGCAATTATCTACAAGACTTTGATCTTGATATTCGCATCTCGTTACAAGAATTGGCCCTAGGGTAGAGAGACAGTGATGCTTCAGTCTGGTGTCTTTTCTTCACTGCGTGCTACTCCAGCGCACTACTTCCAGCTACTTACATTTCATCAGCATTAAGTAGAGATGTCTTTTTGATCCTAGCACAACTACATTACTAGGAGCTTAATATCTTTTGTATCTCGCTACGACAGGAAGCTACTTGTTGAAATATCTTCTGACTCTGTTCAAGCTATCATGATCTTGTTTGCGTCATAAAGAGCAATCATCAATTGGAGTAGTACCCCTCTGAGATACTGCAAATGTGTCTCTCGGTACGGCTAAACGGTTCTTCTGCATCCTTCCATGCAAAGATGACGTCGTCACCATCCGGCAAC
The DNA here is from genome assembly GCA_011320165.1 of Fusarium protoensiforme. Classification (NCBI taxonomy): domain Eukaryota; kingdom Fungi; phylum Ascomycota; class Sordariomycetes; order Hypocreales; family Nectriaceae; genus Fusarium; species Fusarium protoensiforme. The sequence continues at coordinate 55,935 of JAANQP010000403.1, read as the reverse complement.
AATCTGCCGTGCGGGAATAAGGGCATCAAAATCTGGCGGCCGCTCCCTGAACTTGACGGCATAAACTGCCGGTCTCATGGCCAAGACGCCGTACTTTTGCATCCTCCGGCAACGCCGACTCTCAATGGCACTCCATCGTTCATTGTAGCGGCATCTTTCTCCCGCACGCGACATCTAGTTGTTGCCGAACGCCGGACGTTGTGAGAATGGCCATGGAAACGTCGGAAGGGTGGCATTTGGACGTTGATGGGACTTGGCGATGGATTGCAATGGGTCCCATCAACTTGGATGAGAATTATTAAAGAAGTCTTGAAAGTCGCTCAAAGAATGAACTCACTACTCATCATTCGCATTCACATCCAAGCAACATTTGTATTCAACATCTAATCATCTCTCTTCCACTCTCAACTCCGAAACTTGCATTACCAACCTTGTTTTTAAGCTTCTTCTCCAACTCATTTATACATAATCTCTCAAAATGGCTGTCATCACTGAAGCTCCCAAGGCCTTTAACTTCATTGTCGTCGGCGGTTTGTCCCTCCTCTCAGCATCCTCTTCAACACTGCTAACCACTTCAAAGGCGGCACTGCTGGCTGCGTCGTTGCTGGCCGCCTGGCCGAGAACCCCAATGTGTCCGTCCTCGTCATCGAGGCCGGCATTGACAACCCCGCCGCCGTCGACGCCATCACCACTCCGGCCACTGCCTTCACTCTTCGAGGCTCCAAGTATGACTGGTCTTTCAAGACTGGCATGATTGATCGTCCCGAGTACACTCGCATCGAGAAGCCCAACACCCGAGGAAAGGTACTTGGTGGCAGCTCGTGCCTCAACTACTACACTTGGATCCCTAGTTCCGCTACTACTTTTGACGATTAGGCTGAGTTTGGTGGTGAGGAATGGACTTGGAAGACCTGCAAGGAGTACCTCTACAAGGTTTGTGCTTCTCACAAGATACAACTACACGACAGTATCTGACTGTTTCCAGCCCGCTACCTATCACGATGACCGTGGCGAGCATCGGCCCGAGCTTAAGTACATTGGCGAGAACGGCCCTCTTCCCGTCTCGCACTCGGATCTGCTCCCCGAGACCGAGGGCTTCCGGAACGCCCTCACCAAGGCCTGGGTCAGCAAGGGTGAGCCCCTCACTGACGACGTTCACAACGGCGAGATGCATGGTCTCTGGAAGTGCATCAACACCATCTACAACGGCAAGCGATCCTCCAGCTGGCGCTTCCTGGAGGGCAAGCCCAACGTCACGGTTCTTGGACAGACCAACGCGAAGCAGCTCATCTTTGAGAATGGAAAGGCTGTTGGTGTTGAGGTCATTGGTCCTGATGGCCAGGTCTTTTCTCTCCGTGCTCAGTACGAGGTGATCGTGTCACTTGGTGTTTACGAGACTCCCAAGCTGCTGCTCCTGTCTGGTATCGGTCCTGAGCAGGAACTCAACAAATTTGGCATCAACTCTGTTGTCAATTCTGAGCATGTCGGCCAGAACCTTCTTGACCATCCCATCCTGCCTCACGTCTTCAAGATCAAGGACGGATACGGGCTTGACAAGCACCTCCTGCGACCCGGTCTGGAGAAGGACGTCGCCGCCTCAGCTTACCGCTGGAAGAACAAGGGCCCCATGACCAGCGGTCTCCTCGAGCTCGTTGGTCTTCCTCGCATTGACAGCTACCTCGAGAAGGTTCCCGAGTACGTCGAGTACAAGAAGGCCAACAGCAACGTCGACCCCTTTGGTCCCGGTGGGCAACCTCACTTTGAGATTGACTTTGTCCCCATGTTCTGCGACGCTTTCCAGTGGCACATTCCCACGCCTCCCACTGGCGAGTACATGACTGTCATTGTTGATCTGCTGCGACCTCTTTCTCGCAACGGAACTGTCACGTTGAGGTCGACCGACCCTCTCGAACAGGCCGACATCAACATCAACTTCTTCTCCAACGACCTTGATTTGGCAGCCATGCGCCAAGGTGTTCGATTCGTCGACGATATCCTGCTGAACGGCGAGGGCATGAAGGATATCATCGAGGAGGACTATCCTTGGGCTATGCCTCGAGGCTCTGATGAAGCCATGGATATTATGATCAAGGAGAGGTCCCAGACAGGTTTCCGTGAGTCAATTCTTATATCTTCCCTACTTTGTACAATACTAACAATACGATTCTTTCTAGACCCTTGCGGTACCGCGCGACTGGGCAAGTCTATCGAGCAGGGCGTCGTCGACTCCAAGCTCAAGGTCTTTGGAGTCAACAACCTCCGAGTCATCGACGCATCCATCATTCCCGTCATCCCCGACTGCCGCATCCAGAACTCGGTCTACATGATTGCCGAGAAGGTCAGTTGAATCCTCAACTTGACTTACGTACAGATAGCTAACAAGTTGATAGGGAGCCGACATCATCAAGGCCGCTTACCCCAGGCTGTACGCTTGAGCACGATTCCACCAGAAATGGATCTGGACCGGTGGCCAAGGATTTAATTTCCCATTTCTCCGTTCTTGATAGAAATTATAGACTATAGACATGGCACGATACATAGACTACATAATATAGACTGCATTTAATGCACTGAGAAACAGACCGTTCAAGCATTCCCCGCCGCTGTGATGGTTCCATCCTGGCATGGTATGGATACAAAACTTCCCTTGTAATTGTAACCGCACTTAAAATTCACCATCGGGACTCGACGCCTCGTCAAGTGAAGCCCCCATTGGAGTTCATCTGCTTAGTCCTTCCGCTTCAACGTCGTCCTGAATGCCACAGGACTCACCTCCTTCGCCTTGCCATCATCATCCACATCAAAAATATAGAGACCCATATCCAGAGCTCCATAGGTAGCTGACCCAACCGAGGTCCAATCAGCCGAGAGAAGGGCAGAGATTATGCCTTTGCTCCGCTTCGGGGCGTCTCCTGCTGTCAAGGCGCGCATTGCGACTCGACCCGACTTCTCATCAACCACGGTTGGCACGAGGCGATTGGGCATTACCTCTGGGTCACTTGGCGCGCCACTAGCCTTGGCTTCTGCTAGGAGATAGTCGGTGCCGTTGGAGATGAAGCTTGAGATGGTGAGGCCAGGAGGCGCGCCCTCCGTCTTGTTTCTGGTGATGGTGATGGACGAGTTTAGTCCCTCTGTTGTGGAAACATAGGTACCGCCATAGTTTCTCTCAGCTTCAGTAGCCGCCTGTTCCAAGAGCACAGACATGAGAGTGTTTACCACCGCATCACCTATCTGGCCAGCGACCAGAGCTCGCAATGATGAGTCGGATGACGCTGCCAGGACCGAGAAGCCAATCTCAAACTCGGGAACCAAAACAAGAAAAGAGCTAAACAAGCCCGCGTCACCAGATTTGGTGTAAAGGTCGATGACAAGCCCGGTTTCGGGATGGACATAGCGAGGGATCTCCCAAGGCCCGCCGACAGAGTAGTCCAATCGTGCAGTGTGCGCATGGGGCTTCATCCACTTGCGAGTGACGTCGCCTGGGAGGAGGGTGTAGTTGAGGATGCTGGTGCCAAACTTTGTAAGATCATTCAGGGTGGACATCAACGTGCCCGAACTCTTGGCGGGATCGGGGCTCAACAGGTAGGCCATCTCGAGCTCCGTATAGTTATTAACGGGGATGACGGCGTTGTCCCATTTGTCCTTGGGAGGAGCTTCGGTGTAAGTCCTCGACATGCCAAGAGGATCAAAGATGTCACCGCTGAACTGCTCATCAAGCGATTTCCCAGTGAGGTTCTGTAGGATGGATCCCAGGAGGATAAAGCCGGTGTTGGCATAGGCTGGGCTAGCCCACGGAAGAAAAGTTGGTGGGCGATTCTCCTGGCTCTCGATATAGTTGTCATAGTCATCGGCACAGCTCGTGATGTTTGGATCCGAGACGTTGGTGCATGGCATGGTCGACAATTGGGGGTCCTTCTGGAAGTTCAGGGGTGGAAGTCCCAGTGCGGCCGTGTCACCGATGATCTTTTCGCCAGCTGTGAATAACGGCCACCCATCCCGAGGAACACCGCTGATTTGGTTGGCCAAGGCTAATGGTGTGATCTTGTCCCACTGGATGTGCTCTGTCGGGTTGCCTCTTGCCTCCTTTGCCGTGTCCGCAAGTTGCGGGAAGAAGTAGGTCAAGGGACGCTCCCAGTCGATAGGGTCCAGGTTCATGAGGGCGGAATAGACGGTGAAGAGCTTGGTTATACTAGCGATGCCGTATATGGTGTCGCCATCGACCTCCTTGGTACCGTATTTGGCCTCCTTGGTTTTGGGGGAATTATAGTGAAACTGAAACTTGCTGGCCGCCCCATCGTCGCGAGTTGAGAAGAGGCCGACGGAGAAGGTGGTGTTCTTCAATGCACCGAGAACAGGGTCTTCTTCAGGGGTAATCTTGAGATACCCCTGCAAGGTTTCGGTAAGGTTTTCCCATCCAGCGACAACATGGCTGTCTTTGCTGGTCAGGTCTGTGGGGGGAGGGTATCGCGGGCCGAGGAAGTCAGCCAAAACAGGCGAAGCCGACAAGGAGAGAAGAGCGAGAAGGGATTGCCGGGAAAACATGATTGTCAGGATGTTCAGAGAAACAATTGCCATAAAGAGTCTACCAGAATTTCGGCTTTGGTTGGAAACTTGTACATTTTATACCCATCTCGACCTTGACAGAGACAAGACAACTCTCAATCTATAACCACCAATTCGTCATCACTTTACACAATATGCAAACGAAACAAGCAATCCCCTTCGCTATGAACTAATAGCGGCGCAAAAGACCTCGATTGAGACATCGCGAGCGGCTCACAAAAGATCATCCCAAGGCTGAGTTGTTTGATCTGCAACGCTCGTTTATGTTGCATCAAGGCACATTGAAGACCAGACGGCGCTAAACCCAAAGCAGTGTTAACGCGCCGCTGTGGTTCAAGTTCATGATGTCAAGCTTTTTGTGTCAGCAAACGTCCACGAATGAGCAGCTGGTTGAGGGTGACCCTTGTTGTGGTCTTAAGAATACTTAGATAGTGACTATTTCGAAGTACACGGCTCAGATTAAAAATTACTCACTCTAGAGAGAATTTTAAACTTTTATCTAGTAAATTCATAGTCTTTTATAATATTGAGAATTTTATAAAGAGAGAAGAAACAGTCGTGTTATAAAGAATGCAACTTGAACCTCGATAGCATTAACAGAATATTCTTTACCTTGGGATTTTCGCAACCGACCCTTGAAATTCTGGAAACGCTTCAGCCACTGACAATATCCACCTCCACCTTCACACAGAAACCGACCAATCGATACAACCTCGCATCTTCGGCTGAAGACAATCTGACAGGGGTTCTAAACGGCCTTTCCAGGATTGACGTACCAGGAGGCTTCCCTCTAACCCAATCTGTCGTTTCCTGGCGCTGTAGGGCTGCGAAGCCGTCGCGAGGTGCCTGTGATGCTCGCTGCGCCATCCAGCTACGGAAATGACCACCTCGACTATCCGCGGGATGGGCCTTTGCAGGGCGGGATGATGGATCAGGGCATTCTCATCCAACAGGTCATATAAATACCTCCTTCTCTTCGAGCTTGAAGTGGCTCATGCTTTGAGACAAGACAGTTCAATTACTTTACTCTTGCCATCTCCCCTGACTTGCTTCTCTTTTTCACAACACCGCACAAACATGGCGAACCCTACGCCAGACAACCTTTACGGCTACAATGCCAACAAGATTCTTCCAATCATTGCTGCGGCAGTGATTGCGGTATCCTGCATTGGCCATGCCCTTCAGAACAGGTAGGTCACCAACAACAGCTTGATCAAGCCATGGACTAACATGCCCTCCAGTCGATACAGGTTTTGGCGGGTGACATTCTTCATGTTCTATGCCGGCTTGTTTTATACCATCGGTTGGGTCTTTCGAATCATCTCGGTCCGCAAGACGGACAGCCTTGCCTTCTACATGATCCAGAGCATCTTCGTCTACCTTGCCCCGCCCATCTACTCGGCCGCCGAGTACAACACCCTCGGGCGATTGATGCATTACCTACCGATGCACGCCATCATCAACCCGAACCGCGTCGTTTACATCTTTGTTTTTTTGGGCGCGCTCGTCGAGATGCTCACTGCCATTGGTGCCTCCTGGATGGCTGCCGGTAATGGCAAGCAGGACAAGGACCGGTACGTCCAGGGCTCGACCTTTATGGCTATCGCCGTGGTCCTGCAGGGCGTTGTTGAGATTGCCTTTATCGCCCTGGTCGGTATCATTCACCACCGCTGCGTCAAGGCCAAGATGATGCCCAAGAACGTGCGAACACTATTCATCATGCTCTACGGCACATCGCTACTCATCATCGTGCGCTGCGTGTTCCGAGCCGTCGAGACCTTCCATCTGAGGGACATCCTCGAGAGTGGAAGGGACAACAACGAGGCGCTCCTCAAGAACGAGTGGCCGTTTTACGTGCTCGAGACCATCCCGGTTGCCCTGTACACCTTCTGGCTCAACATTGTGCATCCTGGCCGATACCTCCCCAGCGACCCGCGCCAGTATCTCGACTTTGACGGCAAGACGGAGCGCATGGGACCTGGCTGGATCCACAACCGGCCCTGGTTCGCATATGTGGCTGATCCTTTCGACTTTATCGGAATGTTTACGATGAAGAAGCGAGACCCGTTCTACCTCAGGGCGAGCGAATGGCCCGAGGTGGACAACTGCTTCGCTCAGGGCCAGGGGTCGAATGTGGAGGGGAAGGCCAAGTACTCGGCAATCGCCAAGAACGAATCGCACGAGTCTCGCTTCTGATGCAGCGCACAAGCATCGATGGCGCCAAAACAAAAGGAATGGTGGATGATGACTGGGGATAAGTGGCTGGCCGAATCTGGAGGATGAATCTAGGCTCAAAGGTCAGGCAACCGCACGTGATATGCCACGTGTGCGAGAGTAATGCTTTACCAGCTTTCCAATCCTGATGGGATATTTGAAAGAAACCTAGACAATCGTTTTGTTTGCAAGATAGACTTTTTCTTCCATGTTATTTAGCGACGCTGTAGTAGAAGCCTCAAGATACCATTGACATTTCACCCTCACACATTTTCATTACCAACCACAAATCACATGGAGATCTTCCTCAAGCCAGAACCACGGAATAAATAAATAGATTTAAACTCAACCGAAACTACACTCTTCAAGGCCTAAAGCAGGAACCAAAAAAATCCGACTCAGACAAAGCCCAGTCCAGTCAGCGGTGTTCGGTTTGCAAGTTCTACCGCGCGCGGGACGATCGGTGACTTCATCACCCGACTCCGTCAGCGAATCGGCATTCGGCCCCACAAAAAGGTCGGTATCGACGTTGCGCAGGGCTTCCGATGATGACGTAGTTGGGGTCCAAACCTTTTTTCTCTCCTTCCATGACCTTGGCCAAGCCATGAGATCGTAGGTCGGACGTCATCCATTCACAACAGTGACATTCCACTCTGAAGCAGGCCATGACCTTTTTCGTCTCGACTGAGGAAAGACCATTCAGACAGACCACCAAAAGGAAACCGCCTCCGTCCCTCCCGTTCGGTGCATTGTGCAGGCAAACGTCAGTACGTACCATTCAAGTCGCCCGGACTTGACGGGATTCACGGCCCCATCCAAATCGTGCAACGTCAGACCTTTCGCGGTCTCGATCCGGGCTTTCAAGCTTCTTGCTTTTCTACCTATCAAAGCTAGACCCCTTTTATACCATATAGTTTGCCACTGCAATGGACCTTCTCACTCTCCCGCCCACTCTTCCTAAACAATGCAATGGCCCTTAGCTTCCTCGTGCCAGATGCTCTACTAGCAAACCATCTTTAACTCAGTCGACTCCCACTTCTCCCATAATCTCCAATAGCTCCTCCTCCCTCCCCAAACTAAACGCTGTCGTCGCCGATACAATGCCCGAGGTGCGACGAGGCAGTCTTCAAGTCGTATCTGACTCGGCCGTCTCATCCACTGAAGCCTCCGGGCTGCCTGGCGCTGCGAATCCCTCTCGTCCCTCCCAGTCTCACCAATCGTCCAACGAACGCGTGCGCTTCGATGTCCCTCCAGAACCTGCCCAGCGAAGGGAAACCGCCGGCTCGGATTTCTCGGACGCACCCCGACGAAGCCTCTCGTATGCCCAGCGACCTGTAGCCGACGCCTATTACGATTCCCGAGCTGCGACCCAGACCGAATACAGACGACGAGCAAAGACTCTTCAAGAGTACTACGATGATAACCCGAGTCTACTACCGCAGTTGCCGTTCACGTGGCACCACGGCTGGAAGCGCTGGAGACTCTTCATATTCGCCTTTCTAGTCTTCGTCGATGCCTCGGCCATTCCTATCGCGCTCTACTATGGCATGTACTACGCCGGCGACGTCGAGGGATGGATCATCTTTGCCGTCGTGACGACCATCTGGGGCGGCCCCACGTATCTCGAGTTCGCGATCCGGACACTCCGATTGATGAAGGTGGATAGGTTCTATCGGCCTCTTGGAACAAATTCACGATGGTGCTTTGACATGTTGACGTGGGCGTCTACCCTCACCATCACTGTTGTCACGGCTCTTTTCATTATTGGAAGTGCTCCTCACAATGTTTGGTTGAGAGTTCTGTGCATGCCTGCCCCAGCAATTCTATACTGCCTTGGAGGTGTGCTGTTTCTCATATCCTTGTATAATTACATGGGCTGGCCAGCGCCCTTCCGGATCAGCTCAACAGCCAAGGGAGAACAGGTATTTTCGCATCCCAAGCTCAATTTTCCACGTCATGCTAACATTCTCAGGTACTACCGGGCGTATACTACTTCATCGAGGACGTTGTCGCGGTTAATGCTGGCGGCGGCCGACCCTACCGTGAAGCTTTGGCCGCTCGATACAAGGCCAGCCCTCGCTTCCGACGGATGATATACGTGCAGTCTTGGTTCTGGTCCATCCCAGCTCTAGTACTCGCAGTACCTCTCACTGTTATCTCGGTCATCCCCCAAGTCCCCGCGACGGCTGCTTACGGCGTCGCCTGGGCAATCCCTTTCCTATGGGCTACGCTTTGGGGTATCATTACGATTAAGTGGTGTAAGAAAGACATGGCTCGGGAAAGGAGAGAGTGGGAGGCAGGCATTGACTCGGAAAAGGTACTGAAAAAAGAGGGTTCCACGCAGGTATAGATGGGGTGGTTCAATTACGCACACACGATGCCAGTCGGGGAGATCAAAGACTGGTCACGAAGCATATACGGAACATGACTCTAGGCGTTCAGGCCGATGATTACCATTATTTACGATTAGGATGGAATGTACATATCTTGGCATTGGCGATCTTGTCAAGTGCTATTGACTTCTGTCGACGTGAGGTGCTTCTGCACAGCCTCCGGGAGACCCAAGAACCGAGGCTCAAATGGCTATATCAAGCTCATTATCGAGTGAAAGCTTCAACAAAGCTGGGAATTAGTCCAATCAGCATTGTCCTGAATGTTATCCCACGGCTAGGGTGACGCGTATGCCACCTCTTCAGACAACAAGACGCCGGGCTTCCCGTCGTGGAATCATCGTTGCTACTAGCCCATCGGAGAGATAAGCTCAAGGATCTAACACCCATGTAGCCGGCAGTTGGGTCGACCGCATGATTATCATCTTTGACATTCCCGGCCGTTCCGAAACATCATGGGCCCACGGTTGCAGCAAATCAACACCTGACAGGCCTTGACCCAAGGGTCCAGAGATACCGCCAGTTTGGTCTGGACCCATCTATTTCAGCTCAGGGCCGTTCGGGGGTCGGGCAACGGCTCTGGGTATGTCGGGCTTCGCGTCTACCGATCACCGACCTTCGCGTTTGGACGGAATTCGGGAACTAGCGTGGCCCATAGGGGCCCATGGGGATTGGAGAAATGGGTTGTACTCACCCTTTAGGTGTGTTCGAAGGTGAATATGGCCATGGCCATATTATACAGATGAAAATCCGGCCCGGTTTCTGGTCTGGCTATTATGTGATACTTGCATGCCCCCCCAAATAAGGTTTGTATATAGACACACATACTCAGTTTCCCAATGCCTAGTTCTTGTGTATAATTCCATTCACTATTCATAGGCCATGTTACTCTGATTGTTCGTATCCAGTACATTAGGAAGCATCCAAAAGTTAGGATCAAAGCCCACCTGCACAGAGCTGCATGAGACACAATATTCTCCATATTAAGCAAACTGTTCTCTTTGAAGAGAATCTAATACATAAGTCTAATACTCAAGTAAATAATACCAGATACCTGGTAATGACCTAGGAATATTGATTATTTTCAAACCACTGAACTCTGCTTATCCTCCTGACTGACTTCATCTGGCATTTGATTTTCCTGCCAAGAGAACTGGGTTTGTGTTTAACCCATTTCTTGTGGTTTTGTTCTTCTCTACTATATCTAAGAACACAGATACCAACACAGTGCTTCAATATTCACTCACGCCCTCCCACAGGACGAAGCATTATTGGGACCGAGGCATCTGAAGGGCCCCCCCAGGGCGAAAGATCAACTACAAGTCTTCTGGCCTCTTTAAATCCAAGCTTCTCATAAAGCCCACGACCCTCGTCTGAAGATTCGAGAACGGCCGAGATGCCCAAGCGGTCAGCCTCGTTCAGTCCCCACTGCACCAACATGGAAGCAGCACCGCGTCTTTGATGCGCCGGATCGGTATGCAGTAGTTTGAGATCTATTGACTCATGTCAGCTTTTCTCATTCAACTCACACTTTTTAGCATAAGAGATAGATGGTGAGGCATACAGGCATGTGGTTTGTCGTTCATAAGTTCCAGGCGCATCCGATCCATACCACCTAGGTAGGCCTCACACGCCTCCGGGTTACATCTGGGACCCCGATAGGAAGAAAAGTCCGAGGCCTTTGGCGGAATCTCCCAGATATACCACATTGCAAAAGCAATCATGTTCTCGCCTTCAAGGTCTGTATCGATAACTTTGACCCATCGGCAGGCTGGATCCTTGTGTAGTCGTTCGATCAAGTCGGTCACTCTATTATTGCCCCCAGAGGAACTAGGATAAGGGAAGAGCACTGGGCCCAATGGATGCGGTCCGTATGCTATGTCTTCGATGGCGACGGCCTGGGGGGCATCGGCCTCGTTGGCTGGGAGGACTTTGAGAGGCATCGTTTTGAGGTGGCACCAATAGTTGCTAACTTGTTTGAGCGGCGATATGGCCCGTACAAGTGATGAAAAGTATCACCTTTTTATATGCACAGAAAATCGAACGAGGAAGCTCTTGTTATTCACTGCCATTCGGCGAGCTCATTTAGGCATGTAGATGGCTGTGCTCCGCTCTCGGCCGGGATGAGATCCGCGGGGGATTCAGCGGGGGATGGTCAGCAGAATGACAGTGGGGGAAAGCCAGCATGTTTGTTTTGTACTGACTGCAACGAAGAGTTAACTAGCCAAAAATTCATGTAGATTTCTTTTTAATTTTTATTAACATTTACATAACTCATGAATCCTCGTTCCCCTTTCTGTTGCTGTCGCAAACAACATTCATTGCCTCCCTAGCGCTATAATGCAAACCTGATGGAAGGTTCCAGTTTTAGCGCCGAGGCTGATAGGTGAGTCTAGTGGCTTGCCCGGATTTTTCTTTGCGCGACTCAAGCGGAAGGAACCCGGTCGGCCGCAATTCTTTCCTCCAGCGACCTCAGATTTTTCAACAATCCTCGCCTTCAGCCTCGCCCTCCGCTCTCCCCTTCCCACCATCCGCCCATCTCCTTCCCTCAACACACCAAGCAGCAGCCATGGATCACGGACGCGACCCCTGCCCCTGGGTCATTCTCAATGACTTTGGCGGTGCTTTCTGCATGGGCGTAAGTTGCATTTCTGGAGCTCTTCCAGCCGATAAACCAACCGGCCGATAATCGCGACATGACGCATTCGCTGACATGATTCCCCTCAGGCTATCGGCGGCACCATCTGGCACGGCATCAAGGGCTTCCGAAACTCCCCCTACGGCGAGCGACGTATCGGTGCCATCACCGCCATCAAGATGCGCGCACCCGTTCTCGGCGGCAACTTCGGTGTCTGGGGCGGTCTCTTCTCGACGTTCGACTGCGCTGTGAAGGGCGTCCGCCAGAAGGAGGATCCCTACAACGCCATCATCGCTGGTTTCTTCACCGGCGGTTCCCTAGCTATCCGAGGTGGTTACAAGGCTGCCCGTAACGGTGCCATCGGCTGTGCCGTTCTGCTCGCCGTCATCGAGGGTGTCGGTATCGGTTTCTCAAAGATGCTTGCCGGCAGCACCAAGCTCGAGGCTCCTCAGCCTCCCCCCAACATGGAGGCTTCTCTGTAGAGAGTGAACGAGACGAATCATTACCATGACGAACCACGATCGAAACTTTCGACCGACACCCCCACCTCTCAACTCCACCACCACGACTTTTTTGCAGGTCGGCTCTTGTCAAGGAGCTGGCCTCTTGTATTTTCCACCACCAACCACCACGGACAAAAATCGGCTGTCGTTTAATCTTTCAATCCGCATCGGGCCGGCGTTCCAATGTATAATAGAGAAGAAATCGGGAGGGGTCTGGGAAGGGGCGTGTTCTGGCTTAGCGACGGAGTTGCCAATACTTGTTGCAAGAACTGCAGACTATCCTACAAAGGATATCTGATAAGAGAGAGAAAAAGGGCAATCTGCGCACGATCCCAAAGAGACGGATGGATTGGGCGTGCACAAAAGGGCCAGCAGGTTACGAAACGAGAAGGGGAACTCCCTGCTGCTAAGATTTATGCTGCGTTGTTTTTTTCTCTCGACGAATTGGGTACAGATCGAATACATAACGACGTTCCCCGTTCCGCTCTATCTTTCACCATGTTCTACTCGCTCATCTATAGCTCATCTGATCCAGTAGCAAAGATTCCCACCTGGGGCTTGCCCTCGTCATCAATCCAGGCCCGGAACATGCCCCCGCAGTTAAAATCCATCAGGACTTCGGACCGTGTGTCTATAACCCGACCATTTGAATCGCGGACGACCACCGACTCGATGCCAATGATGCCGCCTTCTCCCTCTCCCGTGCGACCCCATCGATCACCTGCGCTCTTCTCCAGCTCTCCGCCGCGCCCAGCAACGTGGGCAATGGCCTTTACTCCTGACTCGGGCCTCCATCTTGCAATGGCGGCCACGGTTCGTACAGCATTGACACGGAGGAAGGAGTCGCCGTTTCCAGTTCCGGATCCTCCAAAGGACCTTGTCGTATATGTACCACCGCTGCTTGTGCCAAGGGTATCGAGTGGGGAGTATATCATCGGACTGGGCAGGCAGTCCGCCAAAGCTCCCCTGAGAGCATCGCTCAGCACGACGGACGGTCCTGGCTGAGTGATGGAGTTCTTCAAGCGGTCCCATGCCGTCGGTCCTGTCGGATCGCCATCTTCACTCCACTCCTCAGCCCAGAAGCCCGCTCCAACGACGGGCGTATCGCCAATACGCCCCGTGAGCTTGTTTGTCAAGCCTCCTGTGCTGGTTGCGGCACATATAACCCCGTCTTCATCGAGAGCTACCGCTCCACATGTGCCCTGTGGGAGATACTCAGTCGCACTCCATGTTGCTTGTCCCTGGCCGCTCTTTTCACGCTCCAGAGCCCGGATGTGCTCGTCCCAGCGCTGCTGCGTGTAAAAGTAGCTCGGGTCGACCAGCTCCAATCCGTACTGCTCTGCCAGCTTCTCGGCTGCTTTGCCAAAGACCTGAGTGTGCCCTTGAGCCGAAGGGACGTCGACTTCATCCGAAGATGCCCCCTGAGCCTTCTTGCCTCGTCCTTCAAGATCCTCCTCGCCGTGCTCGAGCATCGCTTTAGCCAGGAGAATGGGGTTCTTGACGTGACGGACACCCATGACACCCACGCCTCGCTTCTTAAAGCCTCGCGATACCATAACTGACGCTTCCAGCTCGTTGATTCCATCTCGGGTGAACACGGCGCCGTGTCCGCTGTTGAAGAGGGGGTTATCTTCGATCAGCCGAACCGCATATGTTGCTATCTCCAGTGCGGAAGGACGTCCTTTGAGTTGCTTCTCTGAGGCTACAACAGCTTGGTTTCTCATGTACGAATCTGCCTTTGTAACCTAGATCTTTGGAGTCAGTCAAGCGCTAAAAGCCTTATGTTGAAGGAGATGAGCTCACAATGTCGACGAGTGCGGTGCGATAAGCCTGCAACTTATCCGGGGTGTAGTTCCGGCGCTGGATGTTGCCAGCCCCGCCATGGATGATAAGCCGAGGCTTTACTTTGAGGGCACTTTGGTGTTGAGCTTTGTATTCCATTGTTCTTTGCTGTCTTATCCGTATTCCAGGGCAAAAGAAGTTGGGAAGAAGAGGTTGAGAATTGATCATCCCCTCAAAGAGGGTTGGGGTCACCTCTGATACCTCTAGCCCCACTCCTGACCAGATCAGTTGACAACCCGGTCTAGAGCTAAGAACGACCTGTCCTTGACCTAAGTGTTCTAAGATACAGAAAGTAATGGCTAGTCACATGTTCCAACACTCTTTTATAGTGTATATCCTTGGGTATAATGCTCATGTTGCGAAAGAATACATGGTCTTGTCCTCCCGTTTTGACGCCGATACTTTGTACACTTAATAACACCATCCAGTTGCCTGATTTCGCCATCTATATGGACCCAATACTCCGGGTATAGGCGATCAAACTATCAAGCCAGCTCATAAGAATCCGGTTCAACATCAATGTCCGGTCAATGCGATTGCGGATTTGACTGCTTTGTCAACATCCTTGGGCCGCAAACCAGGTGTCCTTCCTAAACAAACTGCCATGCTAGTCATTTCTAAATAGCGTCAACATCCATGCTAGCTTGTCCAATGGAATTTATGAGGGAGAACATACCAGCAACGAGCCGATTAACATCAATCGTCACCTTGGTCTTCATCCAGCTGGAGTCCGCCGGCCACGCTCGTGGGAAGTATGACGTGTCCATGAAGGACCCCATCTCGAGGTTAAATTGCTGATCAGGCGGTGGCATACTTGGCATTAGCGACCCCAAGTCATTGTCCATCGATGGAGCCATGAGAGACGTCGCTGTCATGGACGAGGTTCCAGGTGTAAGAGTTGTCGGCACACCGCTAGACCACATGTTAGGTGCACCACCCATGCCTTGTGGAGGCATGGTGAAAAGCTCTGGGCCTGAGGTTGGTACTTGGCCGCCAAAGAAACCATTATTAGCAGCGCTGCCCATGTTAGGTTGGAGATTCGGGGAACCATCAAATGCCCCAATATCGATTTCGGCATCGACAAAGTCTGCATTTTCGGGGATGATGACACCTCGTTGACGAAGATAGGTCTCAACCTCATCGGCGTCAAAAAAGTCACCCTCGAAACCTTTGTGCATCATCCGCATCCGAATATCAACCCGGTCATCTTTGGCGCTCTCGATATCTGGGCCAAAGGGTCCCATCGAAAAGCCAGTTAGTTCTGGGGGTCTCAAAGGCTCCGGTAAGCCTTGGTTCCCAATAGGCATATCGCTGGCAGGTATGTTCATTCCCGGTTGAGGCCCGTTGCCTCCGAGGCCTGAGAAGAATGTGCCCGCACCACCGAGATTTGTGAACGGGTACTTCCAGTTGTTCAAGGTCTCTTTTCTTGACTTGCTAAGCACCATAGTCAAACGACGGATGATAGCCTCCCTGGGCTCAAATAACAGACAAAACCCAAATACTGCTGCGTAACGATGAGGAGGTGGGTTGTTCATCGATACCAGCCTAAGGCCAGCCTCGACGGTTGCTCTCTGCAGGCGTCGACCAAAAGTCCGCTCTTGGGATGCATATGAAGATGGCGAAGGGATTCCGGGGTATGGTGGTGATGTGAATGGGTTGTGACTCAAGGGGATCGAGGCTTGGGTATCGTAGATTGGGAAACTTGCGTTTTCTGCTGTTGGCATGGTGATTATTTCGTACGGTAAAGAAACAGGCGGCGTCAGCTGTTGCTGTAGGGGGTCCAAACTTGGCGGAGTAGTGAGTTGGGTTTCCAGAGGACCAGGACCAGCAACCGATGGGTTCGAGGGAACAAGCTCGTCACTTGGTGCGCTAGAAGAGCCCGAACCAGAGCCGTGTCTCTCTCGTGGGTTGTTCTCGACCTGTGTCTCCCTTTGGGCAGGAGCGGGAGCAGGATCAGAAGTGCTTGTCTCCTTGGGGGCATCGTCGGCATTTCTGCGCGTGAAAGACAAGAACTTGCGGGTTGTGTCGTTGAGGCGTCGCGCGACCTCCGGGGCGTTCTCGAGCATCCCTTGAGCTAGGACAAAGTCAAAGAAGTTCATGAATTCCTTGCCCATATCCTCATTAGTCTGCTCAAGGTCCTTAACCTTTTGTTCAAGGGAGGTGATGGCAGTGTCTTTGCGATTGCGATAGGCTCGCTGGGCCAGGCGAATTTGAGTACGCCGGCGCTACCTTCCGTGTCAGTCTGTGGCCTTCAGGGAAGCAGCAACCCGTCGTCTTCCAGTTGCGTAATATCCATCCTTCGAACAGGCTTACCTCTTGTGCCGTCTCATCTTTGGTGTCCAGTCTAGGCCGACCTCTCGAACGCTTCTTGCTACGATCTCCATCGTTCTCATCAGAAGTCTTGGAGCGCTTCCGGCTTGGGGCCGTTTCGGGCGCAGAATCGGCTGGTTCATCCATGGTGGATGAGGCCTTGGTCAAATAATACGTCAATATCCGGGGATACGTTGAGTATCAGTGTCAGTAGACGGGTTACTGAAGCCCACGTGCCGAAGACAGCTGTTGAATAGCTGAGGGCTCAGTATGGCAAACCGGGATTCTAAGTTGATAGTCCAACAATAATGCGCGTGTATTTGTCACTAATGACAGTTGGCATTAGCGCTGGTAGGATATGTGCTCCAGGTGAGTTCGCAGTGTAGCGCGAAGCAGAACAGAGTGACTGAGGGAAAGACGCTCTGGCTCCGGCGGCGCCGGGGTCGATCGTCCGGGATCCTGCCGGCAGTACACCCGTCTGCCGGGTGGAGATGAACGGGAGCTGCGGAGCCGAATAATGATGAAATGGATGTGAGTGAGCGTGTCTCGAGATGGAGTTGGGGTTGGGGTTGAAGGAGGGCTGTGCCATCGACTCGGCCCCGAATTGAACACCGATGCCTTTGATTGGCTGGTGAGACCGGGATGATCAATCAAGATTGGCGCTATGGAATGTATGGGCTTCGTTGCTGGGGATATCCGTTGAGTTCTTAGAGTCACCAAACGTTTCAGATGACTAGTTCCTTTTTGCTCAACTAATACTAAAGCTCTCCAGTCAGATAATGAGGTGGTTCAATTTCATTTCGTGTGGGTTAAACTCGTTATGAACGTATAGAATTGTAGTCAGCCAGGGGACTTGAGATGGAGGCTTAGCAATGGCTCAGCCCTAAACGGTTAGCGGATCCAGGAGACTGGCGCGGGGAGCCCCCCACCGAAGAGGCAGTGTTGGTCCCACGAGAGGCCTTCCAGGGGATATTGGTGATTTGAATGGAGGTCGTGGCCTGAGATTGAGAGATTGATGCACAAATCACGAAGAGACCCAACGTTTCATGGTCTAAGCCACCTAATTGTGCATCCTACCGAGCAAGACATTTGCTCTAGAAAAGACCCATTTCTTGCTCTGCCTCTCTAGGGTAACAATTGGTAAGACGGCCAAAAAATGGCCTAGCCTGTCTGTGCTTGCCGATGATCCATCGCCTTGCGACGGCCAGGGTCTTCAATTCCATCCCTCCACCATAGCTAACCTCACTCTTCCCTCCGTTTTCAACTTCACCTCGACTCTCACCAGGCGCGTGTCGTAAACTCGATCAAATTCTTCGAGTGCTATCTGGTACCTTTACTTGCCATCCGCAATCGAGCTCGACGATTCCTTCTCGTCATGGCTTCCATCTCATCTTGATCGCGCCAGACTTCCCCCGAGTCGCCTCTAACCCCCGCCGTCGACACTGGCCTGTCTTTTTGCAATATAATCATGGGCGACTGGGCCCGCGGGTGGACTAGAGTCGGGCATGCAGGCCCGTCTCAACACTATGGCCGTCCATGGGCGATCGAGCGCGAACACGAGGAGCTGAGGATCATTGATGGCTGGGGCAACGACGACAACTGGCCCGGCATGTGAGCAGTCCATGGTGCCCTCCTAGAAGGTCAAACCTAGGTCGCTGACCGTGTTGCGGTAGAAATAAGCCTCTCTTTAGCGGCCCCGACGCGAAGCGATTCGATACAAAACTTGCCAAACTTGACGACCTAGGATTTGGCGCCTTCGGACGCGTTGAAAAGGTCACCTATGGATCAGTATACCTGGCGCGGAAGCGAATTACTCGTCGACGAGGTCGCACCATTGACGATTTGCGCCAGGAGTGTCTGACTATGGAAAAGCTCGGCGACCACCGACATATCGTCAAATTAGTTGCTACCTATGCGCCCCGAAGCCACGAGCTGTGCTTGCTCATCTGGCCTGCCGCTGTCTGCAACCTGAGCATACTTTTGGAAGACCTGGAGTCTTTGCGCCTGGGTGATGGAGATCGCGAGGATATCATGAAACGACTGAATGATTTGGACATCAAGGACCTAAGCGCCATTGAGCCAAACCCTGAAGACCAGGACCTCGATTCCGTGACAAAATGCCCGCTTGAGTATCTGCGCAGCGTGGTTGGTTGCATTGCCCGCGCTATGGCCTACTGCCATCGGAACGATGTCAGGCACCTCGATATCAAGCCATCCAACATCCTCCTCAAGGCAGACCGAGTCTATCTCGCTGACTTTGGCATCTCAAAGGACGTCAGCGGACAGGATCAGACCATGACAGAGGGGCTGCCGGGAACTGAAAGATGGCGTGCGCCTGAGCTCTACGCCGGACATGGCTCCAGCATGCAGTTTTCGGATATCTATTCCCTTGGTCTCGTGTTTCTCAACGTAGCGACCGTTCTCTACAACGTCCGGTTGGAGGACTTCGATAACGCACTAAGATATCCCGATAAGCTGTCACGAGAGGAGCAACTATATGACCGGGAAAGGAAGCTGAAGGCGCACTTGGAGAAGCTCACTTCTCATGCCTTGGTCACGCCGCCATTTATGTTCACTTATGAGGGGCAAGAGACAGTCAGGCCGAGACCAATCGTCAACTTGATCTCTCGGATGATAACCTCAAACCCCAAGAGTCGACTACATGCCGACAAAATCGACGACAAGCTATCAATGCTGGGTGGCATTCATCAAATCTACCATGGCGAATGCTGCAAACGACCGATATCATGGGTCGAGAATAAATGGGATGCTAAGCTTGCGGGGCTGACAAGTCTCCGAAAGGAGAATGATCGCCTGAAGAAGAGGGTAGACGAACTGGAGGGACGAGACAAGACATACGAACTTCGACTCAAACATGAGCGTGAAGCACATGAACAGGTCATCACCGCTCTCCAGAATAAGCTGAAGAGCATGGAGGAGAGATGCCGTACACTGGAGGCCGAGAAGGTTAATAAGAAGAAGGGTGCCGGCCGCAGTCCGGCACGTCCAATGATGCCAAGACCAGCTCGAAGCAGTACCTTGTCTCTGTCATCGAGTATCGAGCTGGAAAAGTCGCCCAAAATACGATCAACGCCAACAACACCGGCCCCGAGACCTCCTCTGCAGCCCATGTCTCGCTCGGTGCAGCGTTTCACGGCTCATCGTAAAGCACCACAGGCTCCGCAGAACGACGCTTCTCCTCGCCCCCTCAACGACTTGACGCCCAGGGCCTCGAATGAGTTTCCGAGCTCAAGGTCACCGAGTATCACTAACCTGTCGGGCTATACCTTGCGATCTCGCGGATCCGGCTCGAAGCTTCCTCTTCCTGTAACACCTAACCGCAGCGAAACACCAAACTTCAATCGCGACCAGAGCTTGACGGACAGCAGCATGGCATCCTCTGTATTCTCTCGGAACAGTATTGAGACCACTCCAACGCCCGTGCAGGGCAGCCCAGCATTGAACCGCAACCGCATTCCGCTGGATTCGAGCAAGGTGCCTCAATGGGGTCAACTCCCCGGATTGCCCTCCCAGCCAGATCAGAGGGCGACGACCCCCGAGCCGAGCAGTCCAGCCCTCACCATGCCACTCTCTCCCATGTCGTCTCCCAGAACTCTCCGATCAGATCTCGCCAGTGAAAATGGAGATTATACTCGCCGGCCCTCTCTACACTCGCAACAGTCCCAGAAGAGCTGGGCTGAAGTAGCAACTGAGGGCAAGACGCTTCAGAAAATGACCGGAAGACCGCGTGCCCACTCAAATAGGTCAAATAGGCAATCGGAGGTGGAACAGGCTTGACTGCAAAGCCTGATGAAATACTCGCTTTGGACATATGGGCAGGCATTATGATGTTTACGAAAAATGGAAAAAGTTTGCATTTTCAGGGTATATGTTGGCATTTTGGATCCATATACCATGGTCATTTACACGGCGTCTTCAGCCAAAAGCATGAATTACACTGGGTAATCGTACCCTCTCAAATACTGCTGCCTTCTATCCCGTCAACTCCATCCCATCATGCAGAATGTCCTGGGTAAATGTTGTACAAAACTGGTTACAGTCCATCGTTACCTACGAGCCGCCTTCATGGCCGCGAACGCGTCGAGGGGGAACTTGCTCGTGAAATCTTCAGCCGACTTCTTCCCACCTTTTCCGGGCTTGCCTATGGATTGGCCCCGGGACATCTGCCGTTTTTCAAGCTCCCGAACCCTTTCCACCCACAGGGGAGCTATGAACGGGTCCTCGAAGGACTTTGTCTGTGATTCCTCTTTTCGTGCTGCCTCCTTCTGGCGAGCGTCCTCTAGAATCTTGTCGAGGGTTTTTCTCGCAGCAGTCACCGCTGCGGTATTATTAGGCGACGGACGCGAGATCTGTTCCTCCTCCTTCGCCAAGGCTCTCTCTTTCTCAGCAAGTTCGCTAACGGCCTTACCACGGGCAACCCAGTCTGACCAACGCCTGTCAAGCTGTGATTCGATCCACGACTTTGACAACTGCTCACTCCAACGGTAAGACTGCAACATGCCATCGCGGCTGATCTTGTCCTTGAACCCTTCGGCAGCCAGCTGCTCGTCCACGAGTGATTCCCACCGATCCTCTTCGTCGGCCGAGTTTTCCTCCTCGATTTCCAAGAGCGCCCATAGGTCCTTTCTAAACAGGTTGGACCTCCTGCCGACGGCTCTAGAAAGGACCCTGGGCTGCGGTTTCTTGATCCGTAGAAATACTTGGCCTCCGCTCGTGTTGGCGACCGAGGGGACCTTGCGCTCGCCTACAAAGGCGGCTTTGGGGAGGGGTCGGACTGTAGGTTCGTATTCTGGTGGCGCATCAGGAGGGGAAGTTTTGGTCAAAAGCGGTGGGTTGTGTCTTCTTGTCGAGGGGAGGGGGGCTCTGGAGCGGGATAGAGCTGATGCTTCGTTTCGTTGTCGTAGGTATTGGGTGATCTGGGCGTATTCGGGGTTGTCGGTCGTTTGGCCTCTTGTTAATAATGTGAGGAACTAAACAGCGTGTTAGTAGCTCCTAGAGAAAGAAACCTAAATACAACATACTTTATATCCGGCAGCCATGGAATTATACACGAGCCTCAAGCTGGTAAGTGGCTTATGCTTCGCGAATCGCTTCCTCACAATGTGGGCTATTGGATGCGTCGGACCGGGATGTTGGAGGTCTTTGGGTAAGGGAACTTTCTTCCCCGTCTTGATTAGAGCACGGTATAGCGCCAATGCGGCTACTCTATGCCGCGAGTTGCGCGCTGGGACGAACGGTTGGCGAAACATGACGGCGACGGTATTAGAGGGGCTAAAGGCGGTTGTGATGCTCTTCGAGCATAATTGCCCTTGTGGGCCGGGGGGTTCGGTTTGCGCCCGTAAACCAGTTGGGCCTGGCCAGATACAGGCGTGCTCAATTCAGCTGCTGTGGGCGCCAGATTGTGAAGGATTCAATTGGACTTTCTCGTCGTTGGTACCATGAGCATGAGGCCGATATGCGGTTCGAGATTTTGCGATGGGCGTTTCGGTGATGACTAAGCCCTCAACCCCAGATTCTACCCAACTACCTCCTCACCAACACAACCAGGCTCCCAGCATCTCCTCTAGCATGTTTAGATGAAGGAACCAGCTAAATATGGCTTGAAAAAGTTAGATGTGTCTTTTCGAGAAACCTAAGTTCTCTTGACTAGTTGTGCAGGACTTCCGGTGGTAAGCGCACACACGCCCTCACAATAGTAAGGCTATGGATCACAATTGATACTCCAATGTCGCAGGTGATAACTTGTGATCGACAAGTCCACGTGCCCTCAATACTGCTTACCTGGTCAAGGGTTAACACACATTACATACCAATGGAGGGAAACAGTTAGAACCACGCTAATGGGTAGGGCTGCATTGGGAGCTGATGAGGGCTCAGCTGGATGCTACCCTACAAAGACAAGATTTTCCCACCAGGTGACTCACTTTGCAGGCGGCGCGAAGGTCAATTCGTGGTTTATCCTTGATACTTTAGGAGTTCCGGAGCTGCCGGAGAGCAAAGATAAAAGTCAGGCGGAGAATGTTTGACTGTTGACGAGAAACTGACTCCCTTTGCGTGCCCACTTGGTCTTGTAACAAGACCGAGACATCCGCACGACTCGACAGAGATCGGACAAGCGAGAATGCCGAGGACAGATCTTGATTCCGGCATTTGTTCCAGATACAGGCCTTGATTCAGCCGCGCGCTTGCACCGGAATGACTGGAAGGTTAGTCATTGGCGGGGTGGTTGGCCGATGAAGTCAGACCTCGGTCGTCGGGCTCGGGGCGCTGACGATTCCGCGACCGTGGAGTTGAAGGGTGGCATTAATCATGAATTAGAAATGTTTGATCAGCAACCAGGGCCGGTGGCAAGTTGTATGCTTGATGTTAGATAATGGTTATCGATAATTCTTGGCATCGTAGATGGCTAAGTTGAGGGCATCCGCTTAGGTACTTGATCATCTACACTCGAAATGTAGTCCTGATGCCCTCTCCTGCTCGAGTCGACTTAGGTCTGGTCTCTCACTTCTCCAAGCACATACGACCATACCCACTGGAGAACTCGGGATCCCGTCCGCTCTCCCATAGATAAGCCAGTGAGGGGCGGATTAGTAGTTGGGTCGGTGACGACCAGCGAATCCCCGCTGTTGTATGTTTTTTGCTCCTTAAAGCTATTTTTGCTGGCTGATATACCTTCAGCGCTCTGTTTCTCCGAGTTGGGTCCGCGATCGTAGATGATGGGACAAGGGTTCGGAAGCTCGTGTTACTGTAATTGGTGATGGCTTCAAGCTTTGCCCCAACAAAACAGTGACAACGCGAGAAACCAGGGTATAGAACATTGGCACTAGTCTTGTCAGTTGGCAATTGGGCAGTTTTCCATGTCAGACAGGCGGTCTGCAGCGTCTGAGTTGGCATGATACACATATGCACGATGTATGTATGCGCTTTCTCACCCATGTCAATAGTGCCATGCCCCCATGTCAACCCCATTCTCAAGCTTCACATCCATGATGCTTCGGGCTCGACCGCCATGTCCCGGAGAACTGGTCCGGTCGCCTGTTGTCCTGGTGCCGAAGAACTCTTCTTCCCTGTATGTCCTGATGGGAGTTTCTTTTGAGTTAGGTCTTGTCGATGGTTCGCATGGGCGTGTGTAATCTGGCAGTTGGGCTCTGCTTCGAGAACCGGGAGCGAGAGAGCGGCTCGTTGCGCCTGGCGTATTCGGGAGGGAGGCTCTTCACCGTCAGTATCGTTCGAGAAAATGATCTCACGTCCAACAAGCACACACAGAGCCTAGTCCCCCGCCAATCACCCAGAAGGCTTCCAAACTTGGACGGCATGGACCATTAGGAAGCCAGCTTGAAACCCCGCGCACCAGTAGACTTGCAACACCGTCGAAAATCTTGCAGTTGACGGACCGGGCAATCATGCTAACGCTGCCTACTATGTATCCGCTTACTCAAGAAGCGAGCGGCAAACGGGCTTGAATGGAAGAGGCCAACCCAACTCTGACCGCAAAACGCACGAGATCCATCCGATGGAATGGAATGTGTGTGGAGCGCTGCCACTGATGAATGCGTCTGGCTGGCGCTAACTTCCAATGATTCTAGCCTCCGTCCTTCCCGGTTCTGCGGGAGGCTGATGTTTGCTAGTTTCTCTCAAGCAGGACACGCGATGATCTCAAGGGGCACTCGAGGACTTGCAAGAGTGCTCACGAGCCTTGAATCATGTTGTTCTCCATCTCATTAAACTGGTTCGCCACCAGCTCGTACTCGGGTTTGCACTCCAAGAAGCTCGGATCAGCCTTGTACGGGAGGTGCCGCAGCTTGCATTGATGGAACAGACGACACCTCATCGTCCCAGCGGCATGGCCAACGGCCGGACCCCCTGAACGCCCAGGCCCCAGACAGCCTACAGCGGTCTCAGGTGAGCTGCTCCAGCTGCCAGCACCAGAGCCCAGTGGGTTTCTTTCTCCTCGAGGTGACGGAATTGGAAGTGGGTGGTCGGCCATGTCCACGGGTCCCACGACCCCACCTCACTAAGCTACCAGGTACGTACCCGACTGGAAGGGACGGGAGAAGGAAAAAGAAGAAAAATCATCCCATGATTATCATGGACCAGGTTTGCTTTGACACTTGGTCCCAGTAGGAATAAAAGGACAAGACCCAAGGGCGACAGGGTACTCGAGTGTGTTTCCCGCCTCCTCTCATGAGTTGTTGCTCTCAACATAACGAGCTTAGATGAAGCTTCGTACCTAGCTCCCTCGACCAACAAAAGCCCCCCAGCCTTCCCGTCCGGACACCAGGAGACTGGGTTGCTGAATAGGAGGGCGTGCCTGGTGACACGGACGTCGACTAGCACGCGACAACGACGTAATTAAGGAACAGGCTCAAACTTTTTTCTTCTTATGAGCCAAGAAGCAAACAAAACAAACAGCAATAGAACCAGGATCCAAGAGCGGTAACCACCTGGGGAACCAACCAAATAATCGAAAGACATCCTGGAAGTCGTCAAGAGAAACAGACCACAAAGCAAACAGGAACAGCCGCGAGCCTGGGCACAGCTGGAGCTGGAGGTCGCCATCTAATATCCAATCCCTAGCCGCAGCGCAGATCGCAACAATTTCAAAGGGCGGCCTCATTCCCTTCCAGCTTACGGATACCACCCTTTCCGAGCTTCTTTCTTACTACACCATCTCGTCGTCCTCCTTCTCCTCATCTCATCTCTCTTAATCTCTTTCTCTCATCTCCCCCAACCTCTCGATACCAGCCCAGCAAAACCAAACCATCACACACTCTTTCGCTCAGATCCGTCTTTCGGCGGCTGCACACGTACCAATCCGTAAGTCGCCCGCGTCCTTGCCCCCTGTCGTCGCGTGTCTGCGGCCTACCTCTCCCCGGCGCCGCTCTCGACACCCCCTGGCCCAGCTCTTGATTAGCGGATGGAGTCGTGCAGCATCGTTGAGCTGTGCCTGACGGTTGACCGCTCTATCCCCGGCCACGAAGCGAAACTACCAGACCCATCAGCGCCGTCACAGCGGCCATATCGGCCGTGGCGAGCCATCACCTACCCCAGCTTGCTCGCCCTGCCGCCCCTGGATCTGCCCATGGTCGCGTCTACCACGGTACATCCACGCATCTTCCACCGCTTCCACCCCTGGCGGCCTTGACCGTATTCTTTTTTACCCTTACCCATGCGACCATGCCTCCTTGCGGCCTTGACCAGCCCTGCGCCGCCTGGAGAGATTCATAATCATTCATCATTCACTGAGACCGCTTCCATCGAAAGCTGACTTCCAACCACCAGGCCCCACGCGATCAGCTCCCATCATCTTCATCACTCGTCGAGTCGCCTCTCACGTAACCTCTTCGTCCTTATCGCAGTGGTCTCGTCTCATCTCACCGAGTTACTCATTGTGTTACTCATCCCTCGACATTGTTTGACACCTCTCCCTCTCGTCTTATACACCATCCCTTGACCGACCGGCCCGTGTCTTGTCCAAGTGCTGGCGTCCACGGGGGTCCGACTTCTCCCATCCTGTCCCCATCTCACATATCCTGGTCATATCAGACCATTTTCTGCCCCGGCTTGATATCCCACCAGATTGGTTCCTGTGTTCTTGATTCGGCTCCGTCTGTGCTCGGCTCTCAACCTTGGCCAAACAAATATAGTCCCGGAGCCTGCCGCACCTCGTCTGGTCTTTCAACGCCTTCACTCACACTCAGCTATCGTTTGCTTAAGTCGACTCGAGAAGGAGCTTCGTCTCCTGAAGCTATCCCAGTATATAACCTGGATCGAGCCGTTGCATGAGCTCGAGCAGAACTGGCTAGGCCACCATGTTTCTGCATTCCGGCGCCAGCCTACACGGCCACGAGTACTCGGCACACCGATCATCTACACAAGCTCCTCCCGGACGATTGCCCTTCCTCCGATCCGCCCTTCGAAGGCCTTCGGACGCCGACGTCACAGGGCCACCGGCACCAGCAGCCTCGCCTGCACCCCCAGTCCGGCCTGTGTCGTATCATGAGAAGGCCTCCTCGATCACATCAGTAACTCCAGTCCGTCGAACGTCCCGGTCCCGACCCACATCCGAATACATGCCCCGAAGAGAGCTCTCCGTTCGCTTTCGCGAGCCCGAGACCGATGACGATCTACCTCCTTCAGAAGTACAGAGCGAAGATGAAGGCTGCTCAGACGTGGGCGAGCTAAGCGACTCCTCTACCGCCAGCCGGAGAAGGAGAAGAAAGCGTTCCCTAAGGAGATCGACACAGTTCCTCCTTGCCCATCCAGCTCCTCGACCAGGGGCCAAGCAGCGCCGACTGGTCCAGGTTCGCCCACGATTACTCCTCCAGCTGCAGGAACTAAGCGAGAAGCGTGCTCTTCCTGCTTTTGATATCCTGCCTTCAAGCCTGATTACTGGACCCCTTATTGTTCCTCGATTAGCAAAGCGATGTCCCTGTCTATTCCGTGCCAAGCCCGTGCTTGGTCTCAATGACCTCCTTATCGTACGTAGCGAGGATTACGATACACCCACAACTCCAGGTTCTCTTGATTCCGAAGATTCGCTTGACCAGAGGGACGTTGTTGCAGTTATCAGTCCCCTGCCACATATGGGCGACGACTCGGCCGAAATAACCATGGAAGACGGGTCAACTTGGGAGTCAAGCCGCATGGCTAATGGTTCCTATGAATTTATCGGAGTGGATGAGCGAGGCCGGATCAGCACAGCGCGATGGGTTAAGAAGTCATCGACACCAGTAACTACACCACTTGCGACGAACGGCGATCAAACACCTCCCCCAAGCCCGGTCCAATCAGATGTTAAATGGACTTTCAGTATGATACACCCTGATACACGAAGGCACCCAATCATGGGTTCTCTCATGTCGAACACGCTGGACGTTTTCGATACTTACAACACCATGTCGACCTCGAGCGGCCGATATCCTCCCACGCGGTGTACTCCCTTGGACCCCAAGCTGGCCAGCGACTGGATCGTATCTAACCCACCCGAGATCCAATCACGCCTGACCAAGGTGGTCCCAGAGGACATTAAACTATTAATGGTTGCCACGGCTTCATGGGTCAACCTGCGACACACCGGATGGCCATCTTCGGGAATCTGCAGAACGCCGTCAACCTTGCAAAAGCGCACACCGAGCAACGCAGGCCCGCCGAGGGCTCAAACCTTTCCTGCTCGACCCAGCCTCTCTGTTGTCAACCCTATACACCAGGTGCAGCACGCCAACACAAGCCCTCCCGGAAGTTCCATGGACAGCTCATCCTCGGAAATTCCCGGGCGCCGAAGGTCCATGTCCTCCAACGCTGGTTTCGTGAAGAGATTTGTGGCACCGCGAGCCAGTGAGGACGGACGACCACCACTTGATAGCCTCGACTTTGACATTGATAAGCCACCTTCACGGCGCATGAGTGTCAGTATGCGTCAATTTGCGAACAAGATCTTCCGCCGGAGGAGCAACTCCCAGGCACAGGTCGAAGATTCTCTTAAATATAAATTAGAATACTAGGGTACCGGTCAAGGTCATGTAACATTAATATAACCAAGCCCTCATTTGGGTAGATTTCAATCAGCCAGCTGCAAATCTTCGTCTTCTCCGTTTCAGGTCATCGCTCCATGCCCTACCGGAATCTTCACAGAACGGGCAATTCGATCCGACGGACGGCCGAGTGGGGCAATATCACACTCCGGAGTCACTCGGGCCTCTCCCGCCGTTTGCCCAGTGAGGGGCCGGCGCCCAGACGCCGGCCGAGTCAAGAGCTGGAATGCACGATACCAAGGTGGAAGCCAGCCACAAATCCGCCCTCCTTGAGGATGCGCCTGTGGTGCCGCAAAGTTGCCGCCAACCCGCCTGCATGTGGTACAAGCGTTTCCTTGTCTTCCTGCACCAAGGTGCCTGACCATCTCACGCGCCTCGCCGCAGGCAGTGACGGAGACGCGCAGTCTGTCGGAGCGGCACAATAGATATCGGCATCGCACTCTGGTGCAAGGCAGGAGGAGCTTGCGTATGTTGTAGCGATACTTCACAGCTCCGGTAACGCCGTGGACTTGTTGCTGTCTCCAATCAAGTTCCCGTAAGATCTGCGTTTGTAAGCCCTGCCTCTTTGCGATGCCAAGGCACGATGTGATAAACGAGGCGGTTGAAAAGCCACCCAGGAACTGCAAGTGGTCGCTTTTGAGACATGAGATGTAAGCCAGCTATTTGGGAAACCAGCACGACGTCTCATTGGACTACTGTGGAGTTCATGTCGATGACAACACGGCCCCAATGCCTTGGGTATCCCGACTTTACACCTGTTCATGGTAGTAGTGATTGGATGCGATCCATGACAGTGGAAGGATCGAGAAAGGGCGAGAAACCGAGTATGCAGCCTTCGTCAACCGCATTGCGAGATGTGATTGTTACCTGCTGTTGGTATGACAGACACGCATATTGGTGATAGCCTGAGTGCTGGCGTTGCTGAGGATTTCGCTTGCCGTGATTGAGCGACCGAGAACGGGGCTTTGTGATCAGAGGCACAGGCCAGTCAAACACGCCACAGATCCAAGTATACGGTACGGGAGGTGCAGTGCTCTGGCTGTGACGAGCGAGGTATCCAAGACACACAGCTTCACTGCTGAACAAAGCCCCCCGGAGCCCAGGGCGGTTAGGTGGGGTCATCCGCCGCTAACTCACTAAAAACTCCGGAACCAGAAGGCCTGGAGTGAACAAGGGCCCACTGGTCGAGGGCATAGCTGCCCCAGAAAAAAATGGGCCCTTCGCTGGAGTGTGCCCGCCTAGGCTGCTGCTGCTGGCATCATCCATCATCACTGCAGGCCGACCAGGGCCACCTACGACGCTCCTCGTTCCTCCAACTTCTCCCCTCGCATTCTTTCAACTCTTCACGTTCCGCATCTCCATCAAGCATCGTTGCCCTCCCCTGCGCCGCTGTATGCTACCTACTCCGTCTTCTATCCTAGTCGAGCAAGTATCGATGCGCATTCGACATTTATTTCGCCCGCCGATAGAATAAACTTACCGCCCGAGCTGAGCCTAGCTGAGCTGAGCTGTGCTGCGCTCTGAGCTGTGTTGCCGCACTCGGCCATTCCCGCCTGGCCCTGCTGCAAAGCTTCGGCAACCCACTCGTGACGAGCCGGACACGGGCCCGCGACGGTATAGCAGCCGACTGCATCGCCGACCGCCGACCACGACCCTCGACCCGTCCAACACTGCGCCGACATGGACGAGAACATCGGGCCCCGGCCTTCGGGAGCCCATGCTTCCATGCCGCCCGCTACAGGAGCCAATCTGCTGGCAAACTTCTTGCCCTATGAGCCCATCTCACGAGCCACGTCTCCCGGCATCCCCTACCCCAAGACCGATGAAGATGATAGGAAACGCTACCGACCTCGAACATTTGCGTACTTCCAGCAGCTGCCATTCGAGGTCGAGGAGGAAGCTCAGCGCGATGCCGCCTTGCAGGGAATTCTTAAGCAGCTCTACATCGCCATTCGCGCAGAGGACTTCTCCCCCGGCGCCCTCCACTGGACCAAGGAGCTCCAGGGCTGGCTCAATCTCAAGTTTGAAATGACGAGAGAGCTGAGGGCGAGGCTCGCGAAGCTCTACTACTCGCTTGCCCTCGCCCCAGGCTTGGATGCGACAGCTTCGGACCGCTTCCTGCGTATGGTCCTAACACTAACTAGGTACGTACGATGGCTGCGGCAATACATGTGATGGATACTAACTCATTGATAGGAAGAACCACTACCTGAAGCCTGGCGAAGACCTCATCCTCGACTGGAGGCCCCTCTGGAACGAGATCAAGGCCTGGGTCTTGCCCTCTGAGGTCCCCGCGCACCAGAGCAACCGCAAACGATCAGCTAAGCAGCTGCTCAAGCTGTGCACTCATGCGCATACATACTTTGACCCCGCCGATCGCCGGGCTATGCTGGAGGAGTTCCTGCCGTACTTCAGTGTGAACGAGCTGCCGAACGCATTCATTGTCGTGGGCGTCCTGAATGCGCTACTCCCTAGCCATCCTGCTCCTGTCAGCGAGCACCAGTCACAACCAAGCGACTTCTTCCCCACGCTCTTCCATTTGTGGTCCATAATCAATCGCTCCAAGGCATTTGATGTCTTCTTCGTCGACCTCTTTTCCCGTCTTGCTCGGGATCACATGCACTGCTCCCATGTGCCTTTCGGGAGTCATGGCATTTTCACAAAGGACCAGTCCGACCTTATCTTCACAGCCATTCTCCGGCTCACGCAAATACCTGTGGGTCAGGCTAACTCGCCGTATACCCCGTTGGATTATCTCTCCGGAGCAGGTGTGTATGTGGAGAAAGACAAGAAGAAGTATCCTGTGGCATACATGATTTCTCGCTTGATTGTGAGCTCCTTGTCCCCTGCTAGCCTGCAGGGCGATGATTCAATCATGACTAGCCTGGAAGGCTTCATGGAATCTATTGACACCTTTTTCCATCCTTCGAACCAAGGCTCTTGGACCACCATGTTGGGCCAGCTCACACTGTACCTGACCGAAGCCTTCGTCTCGCGATGGAATCGCGAGCAAAGCGGCGAATTGGATCTCCCCGAAGACCGCAAGATCAACGCTGAGCTGAAGAAACGATTCGTCTCATCTCTGAAGGAGGTGACCTTCATGGGTCTCTTTTCCAAGAGCAGCCGCGTGTCGTACTACTACTACAGTGCTCTGCAGGGCCTTGCCTACCTCGAGCCTGATTTGGTGTTGCCGGGCGCCCTGCAGAGGTTCTATCCCAGTCTTCAGGGTCTAGTTGAGGTCCACAGAACCACATCCAGCTTGAACGGCTTGCAGATGATTGCGAACATCATGTCCAAGCTCAAGGGATACCGTTGCCACATTACCGCGCTCCTGGCTCTTGCCTTGCCAGGAATCGACGCTAACGACCTAAATAAAACACAATACACACTCAATTTCATTCAGAGCGTTGCTTTCAGCATTCCCATGGTGCCCTTGGCCAAAGAGGGCAGCCACATCCACGACACCACCTTGGCCATGCAGTGGGTTCAAGGTGAGATGGAACGAATGGAGCGCGAAGGGCAGAATGTCAAATTTGACTACAAGAACGAGCTCACCGACGAAGACGAGGCGACTATTCTCAGGTCCTCGACTACCGGATTTGGCGAGTTCATTCTGACGCTGTTGGGTAAGGTCTTCACCTTGCTGGAGAACCTACCAGATGCCAATCTGGTCCGAGGCGGGGGCACCCCTGAGGACAATGTCATAAACGCCTTGCCGGCTGCTTTGTCGCCATTGTTTGCGTCGTTGTCTCCCGAGCTCTTTGACATGGCTCTTGAAAAGGTGGCAACATTCGTGTCAAGCCATGTTGTTCACCAGGCCCGAGATGCGATGGCTTGGATTCTCAACGCGCTGTGTAAGGTCAACCCTGAGAAGACGCTCAAGGTTTTCATCCCTATGCTGGTGGTCAACATCCGCAACGAGATCGACTTCAACAACGCGGCATCTGACCGAAGCAGCGGCACAGAATACCTCCCCAGAGATCGAGCCCTTGTGTGGTACGTGAGCATGCTGGCGATGGCTGTCGTCCATGTCGGCAGCGAAGTTTTGAAGTACAAGGATGATCTCCTGGGAATTGCGGACTACATGCAGGAGAAATGCCGTGGTCTGCCCACCATCCTGGTCTCGAACTACATTCATCATCTTCTCTTGAACTTGACTCACACCTATCCCATTGATCACGCTTTGTATGAGCCCGAAATCATCAAGCGCGGCATCGATGTTGATGACTGGGGCAAGACAACCGCCCCGAACGACCTAACCATCCGATGGCACCAGCCTTCACCCGCCGAGATCGACTTTGCTGTTGAGTTGTTCGCGTCGCAGACCAAGTCCGCCAAGGACCAGCTAGAATTACTGATGAGTGATAACCCACCAGTGAGCAGGACAGGAAAAAACAAAGAATGGTCTGATGAGGTTTCTCGACTAATGCAGCAGATCAGATTAGTCACCTCCGGCATGGCTACCATGTTTGATCCCGAGCGCGCTGCAGGCATCATGACTGGCAACACTGAGGAAGACCATGATGTCGCTCGCGAGGATGACGACGAGATGATGATTGACGAAGACCCCCTTGCTGAGGTGGCTGAGGACGAAGAACTTCGACCCCAGTTCCGCTACAAGGCAGGATACGTCCTCAAGTCGAGTGACCCGGCCTACCGCAAGATCCACGATCTGCGTGATGAGCTGGGCCACCTTCTCACAAAGACGCACTCATTCCTGAATGAGAACCAAGAGGACGATGTTAACTCCTTCACTGCTCTTTATGCTGCTTATCGAACCTGGATCACAGATGTCGGCATTGAACGTTCCGCCCATCCCCTGGAGAGGCATGTACGACTCTACAAGTCGGACATTGCTGCCTTCAAGATCAAGGGTCTCAGAAAGGTCTATCCGCGACCTCTTCTCATCAAGCGCGCAGAGGCATACCAGCTGTTGCGCCGAAAGCACAATGCTTCGTCAAGACAGAAGAGTGAATTGGACAAGCGCCTGTTACTCGACCTCGCTGAATCGAGCCTGTCACTCTATGCAGATGTACGACGAGTCGCACAGAGCGCGCAGGATTCGTCATTGAAGTCTCTCATCGGCAGCAAGCCCTTGGTCATCCCTGTCATTCTTGAGGGATTGCGGAAAGCAATTGAGACAAACGATCATGATCGTATCAAGGGCGGAATGTACACCCTCCTATTCACGTCCTTGCTCAGGACCCTCCTCAAAGACTGGCGATTTGCTCCCGAGGCCATGCGCCTGTATATCGAGACAGCAGGCATCGACAAACCCTCCATTCAGAACCTCGGGTCATCCGCATTGTACACCCTCATCGACTTTGGCAAGCCTTTTGAACGCATGATTATTGTAGACGACGCTCTTGTCAACACTATCAAACCTGCAGGAGACGTCTCGGCGGCCATCGAGACGCGCCACCAATTCATTTTGCAGCGCCGGAAGAGGGTAGAGGACTCCAAAGCGAGCCTGGGACTGGAGTTGACAGAACGCGCCAAGGGAGCTCATTGGAAGATCGCTACACGGTGCGCCATCTTTGCCACCAATCTGTGCCTCCGATTCCACTCCCTGGCACCGGCCGAGTTTGTTGACCTTGTCGCCAACGGAACGAACGATCCTCACCCCGGTTTGCGAGGTTACTACTTGAACGCCTTCACTTCTGTCTTTACCGCCGTTGATATGCGCGCGGTCTACGGACACGAGTATCGCAACTACCTCCTCGAAAAGGAGGTCGGTGACCGAAACCGGGTTCAAGTCCAGGTCAAGAAGGGCGACGAGGAATTTACCCACAATTTCCTCGAGTCGTTCAAGCAGCCGCAAGATGCGGCGTACATGGTGGATGCTGACCATCCTGGCTGGCTCGTCTGGGGCAAGAAGTTTACCGCCTACCGAGCAAAGCCTCTCCCATTCGATAGCTACGATGGGGTAGAGGGTGCGCTGCGGGACCAGATGGGCCAGATCTTGAACCGGGAATGGTTATCTCAGACCTTCGACTACCTGAAACAGGAACCTCGCGACGCTTCGACTGATAGATTCCGTATGAGCAATGTGTACCTCCTTATGCATGTCTTTGACCTGATGCACTACGGCAAGACGATGGTCACACTGGAGGACGTCAAAGAGCTGGTCAAGGAGGTCTTTGGTGACGGCAACGACAAGCACCAACATCGCGCAACATCCGAGATTTTGGGTGCCCTGCTTGCGGGTTCCAGCGATGATCCACCAGAGATTCGAAACCGCGTGTGGGAGTATGCCGCCCCAATGATGCTAAAGATTTTTGCGGACGACCTGACACCGGATAACCTGCAATACTGGCTTACCTGCCTTCATCTGATCTTGGACTCAAAGGATCCCCGGCGATCACATGAGATTGTGGACGCATTGCGGTCATTCCGACTCGACATGACATCGAATGCCGCTTTCAAGGAGTCCTCCAAGGTTCAGTTGCTCGAGTTTATTGTCGCTGATGGCGGCTGGCACTTCCGACACGAACAGCCAATCCTCGACGATTTCCTTGCACACATCGACCATCCGTACAAGGCAGTGCGCGAGGCAATCGGGCGAGTACTGTCGGTCATTTACAAGACGCGTTACCACGAATCGTTTGAGAACGTTAGCAAACTCCTGGATGAGAACAAGGCTGCTTCATCGATTGGAATCCGGCCTTACCAACCGAGCGAGGAGTTCACAGCCACAATCAAGGATGTGTTTTCGCGCTTGGAGAAATGGCGACATGAGAGAACGCCTGGCCAGCAAACACCATGCTCATACACTTCGGGTTCCAAGACGGTGCTTATGTGGCTCGACTGTACCCTGTCGTCGCACGAGTGCATTCAGATGGTGTCGTTCTTCCCCAGTCCCTTCATGGAGGAGCTGCTGCACATGATGGACGTGAAGGAAGACCCTGAGCTTATGAGACTGGCGTACCATGTCTACCGTCACTTGCCAAACATCCCCTTCCGAGATGGGGAGGATTCGGAGTTCATTGATGCCCTGATCCGAATCGGCAAAACGTCGACGAGTTGGCACCAACGGCTGCGTGCCCTGGTCAACATGCAGGTCATCTACTTCCGACGTATCTTCCTGACGAGAAGCGCCCAAAGAGAAGCGCTGTTCACCGCTGTCTCCGACATGTTGGGCGACCCGCAGCTTGAAGTACGGTCATGCGCATCCACCACACTTGCAGGCATGATCCGTTGCTCACCTCGCCGCATCCGCGATCCCATGATCGCACACCTCAAGGCTCGTTTTGAGGATGAGCTGCAACGCAACCCAATGCCAAAACGGGGCCGTCACCTCCCCGGCACCGACACTCCGGTTGACGTGCACAAGCAAATCACAAGGAGACACGCTGCAGTCCTTGGCCTAGGTGCCTTGATTGAGGCATTCCCTTACGCTACTCCGCCACCTGAGTGGATGCCAGAGGTGCTTGCGCTGCTCGCTAGAAGAGCCGCTGGTGATCCTGGCGTGGTGGGCAAAGCTACAAAGACCATTCTCAGCGAGTTCAAGAAGACCAGACAGGATAGCTGGACGGTGGACCAGAAGGTATGTTGGACGCTCGCTGCTCTGCGGAGTGGCTCTTGCTGCAGATGAGATTTGCTAACAGATACCCGCAGTACTTTACCTCTGAGCAACTGGAGGACCTGGAGGGAGTTTTGTGGAAGAGCTACTTTGCCTAATGTGCATAAGCCCCAGGGAGGATTCGAGTTCAACCTCGTAACATAGTCGACGCATGTTGGTTGGACGCGGACTTGGGCCCCAGGCCGGTCGAAGCAGGTCGGTGAGATATGTGTGGTGCTACATCCCGGGGGAGACCAGGTACTCCTTTTGGCACCGCCTCTGTAATCTTATTGCGGACGGCCATGTTGATAGACCTTGTATACCAAGCAGTAAGCGCCATGATACAAGAACTCCCAGCGCCTAACCCCGCCCCGATGTTGGGCGGCTTCTGAAGTGTACCTGACGGACCCGGTGCAACGGCTCGGGATCTACCTGGTTCTGATGGAGGGGATGAGTTGTCAGACTTGACGCTATTTCTCGCGCTATATGCTAACACTGGAGCGCTCGACTTGGCCTGGCGGTGAGGCGGTTTTGTGGCAATTTACCTGATGTCAAGAGAGGGTTTGTCGATGGCAGTGTAGGGCGTTAAACCGGGTCTCGTGGCAAACTTTGGCTGGTGAGGTCGATCATCAGAAGCATGTGAGTTTTGTTGGATAGCGTGATCTGAAACCATATCAATGGAGTTTCGTGTTGTAGCGTTGAAGGTGATGCGGCGTACAAAGGAGGAAGGCAGGGCTATTCTGCCTCGTGAAAGAATCACAGTCCACGGAGTGGAATGTCGTTTCCAGGGTAGGTTGTCTCGACAATAGTTCGTCGTCGAGTAGACGCTCGGTGATTTCCTAAAACGTACTTAAAGAAGCCTTGGAGCATCTCAAAGTGTATCAATGGGTCTGCGGACTAGTGCCGCAGGGAATCAGGGAATGAGCCCGGGGAATAAAGAAAAAGGAGGGGAGAGTGGAGGATATTGCGGCACAGCAGTTGACGGCAGTGTTCAATGAAACAGGGTTTTTAAGAGGGTACCAGCGATAGTGTCGGTAACTACCAGATCCAGGGCCCAAGAGAGTGGGTAGAGTGGATAGGGCAAGCGAGGGACCCGACGAGAGGGGCTCTATCTTTAATGAAGCCTGGATTATAGAGATTCGCCCTGGCGAGATTTTAGGAGCCTCGCGCGAGGCATTCGCGCATCGGAGGTCCAGCATGGAGGGCGGCACGTGCGCGGCGATGATGGTAAGCGGTGATTGGGTGAGATTGGCTAGGCGCCCTCATTTGTGACGTGGGAGCTCAAAGCGGACTAGCTTGGTGCTTGGCAGATTATCAGCGCAGTTGCGCAACCAAACGCATGGCCGGACAGCCTGGTCGTAGTCAGCCTTCATCAGCCTTAGATGCAGCACAGCCCCATGCCCAAAGGAACATTCTGCAGTTTGTCTTTACCAACAATCAAGCGCGAACAGGTATTTTCTGGGTTGAAGCGCTGTTTCATCTGTCGCAAGGAGCACAAGGAGAACTAGCTTGTGTGCTACTGTCCTCCCTTTCATTCCTGTGAACACCATCTCAAACCCTTCAAAGGCGTTAGGCTAGGCGCAAACACCACCACCACCCCATCGCTTCGCAACCGTGACTATCCCCGCCCGTCAGTGCCTCAGCCGTCGCAAGACCCTGTGAGTTCTTTGAATCACCTTCGACTCATACGCCGCTTAACCTCCGCTAGACAAAGGCATCCACGCACACAGCCTCTTGCGCTGGTCTTGTGCTGCCTCTCAGCACCCTTTGTTTCTCAAGGCCTAGTCCGGGCTGCTGCTTCATCGCAGCCGCACATAAATGGGCGCACTCTGCTCCAGGTCAGGGCCGGAGGATGGAGGACAAGACGACTACGACAGTCACCAAAGAAAACACAACGTCAACACCACACTCAACAGAAGTTCAATGACTCAATCAACACGACAAACAGCGGCTCCAACCTGGCGCGATCCGCCAGGCGCGCTGACTCTAGCCGAGACCCTCGCTGCGCAGAGCCATATTGAGGCTCTCAATGGTGAGATCGCGGGCAGGAGGCCGATTTACGAGGTAGAGGATGCGGGGACGGCCGATTCAACAACTGCCGAATCTGATCCCCGCACAAGGGATTACTTCAAGCTGCGACAAAGTATCGTGACATGCGAAAAGACACTGGACTTTGACCATCCGTGTCGGAGAGGGGCGACCCCAGATGAGCGGCGCGCCGATGCCATCATCCAGGAGTTGAAGCGCAGGGACGAGGTGAACGTCTACGAAAAGGCACCTTCAAGAGCGGGCTACGGGGGACAGCTGCACCCGCGATTCCCTGCAGATCACTTCTTGTCAAACAAGAGCCTCATCGACCAGACCGCCCTATTCGCTGTGGCACAGCGCATGCCCAAGGGCGGCCACCTACACATCCACTTCAACGCCTGCTTGGCCCCTCATGTTCTGTTGAACATCGCAAAGGATATGGATCGCATGTTCATCACAAGCGACTTGCCCCTGGTCTCCGACAATGACGGCTCGAACCTCGATCGCTGCGAGATCCAGTTCTCCCTCCTGAGCCCCGAGAAGGAGGCCCCTGGAGACTTGTTTAGCGCTACATACAAATCTCGGCAGACCATGAAGTTTAGCAGGTTCCTCGAGGTGTTTCCCCAAATATACACAAAGGGAGCAACTGCCGATGAGTGGTTACTGGAGAAGCTCATGTTCCATGAGGAAGAGGCCCATAACTCCCTACAGACGGCATGCGGGTAAGCCTTTCTTGTTTCGCACAGTCTCTTGCCGGAATAACACTGACAGCTTATAGGGCCTGGGAAAAGTTCAATGGACGAACAAGGATGATGAAGGGTCTCTTCAACTACGAGACAGCATACCGACGATACACACGGCTCTGCCTCGAGGACTTTATGAAAGATAACATCACCTATGCTGAAATCCGGCCGAATTTCATGACGAGCAACCAGCTTTGGAACGACGACGGTACCAAGCTTATTGACAATAAAGGCATTATGGAGCTCATCATCGGCGAGGTGAAGAGCTTCCAGGCCGACATGAAGGCACAAGGCAGATTCTTTGGCGGTCTCAAGGTTATCTACTGCACCCCTCGATCCTTCCCGCCGGAGAAGATTGAAGCTGCTCTCACCGAATGCCTCGAGTTCAAGAAGGTTTGGCCAGAGTGGATTGCAGGTAAGTAAACATGAAGATCTGTTGACCATTGCGCGAGTCTGGATTGCTCACTATGTAATAGGATTTGATCTCGTCGGCGAAGAGGCCAAAGGACGACCCATCAAGGACTTTATCCCCGAGCTTCTTAAGTTTCAGGAGAACTGCGAAGCTGCTAAAGTCGAGATCCCTTTCCTGTTCCACTGCGGTGAGACCTTGGATATGGGATCTGATACAGACGGTAACTTGATTGATGCCCTGCTTCTTAAGTCCAAGCGCATCGGGCATGGCTTCGCGCTCGCAAAGCACCCGTACGTAATGCAGCTAATGAAAGAGCGCGGCATCTGTCTCGAACTGTGCCCCATCTCCAACGAGATCTTGGGTCTTACGCCCCGTGTCAGTGGGCATACCATGTATCAGCTCTTGGCCAACAATGTCAACTGCACAGTCAGCTCTGACAATGGAACACTGTTCCGGTAAGCTACCCAGAGGAAGTCCCACATCGCCACCTTACTGACCATTGTATCTAGATCTTCTCTATCGCATGACTTCTATCAGGTCATGGTCGGCAAGGCGGACATGGGGCTCTTTGGATGGAAGCAGCTTGTGCTGTGGAGTCTCAAGCACGCCTGCCTCGACCAGTCGGAGTATGCCCGTGTGTACGCTCACTGGGAGACAGAGTGGAAGGAGTTTGTGAAGTGGGTGATCCAAACATATGGTGAGGACACCAAGGCTGAGTAAAAGGGTGCCGAGCGATTCAGCCCGGGATGATGAACGAAGAGCGCCGTGTGGCAATTGGCCGGTTTCTCGACCCCTTGCGCTTGTCCCTCACTTCCAACTGCGGAAGAATCAGGAGACAACAGGCAACTGTTGAGGGATATGCCAACATGGACCCGCTTTATCTCCAACGCCATGAAGAGCGATGGATAGAAGCGTACACACACGACAGGTAAATGCAGCGGATAGACCAAGGACTTGATCGCCCAAGAGGTCGTATCAAGTATGAGACGAGAAAGAGCGGGACGAGGAGAGATACAAGGCGCAGACGACACATACGGAAACTGAATGATGCTTTGATGATTGGATACCCTAGAAGTTCCTGGTTTCTCTACTATCTAGTTGATGCCCGCGCGCAACAGATATCGAGGCTTGGTTGATGCGCTGAACACGAAGAAGGGAGGCTGGACACGGGGGCGAGCGGCGATAAGGCTTTGTTTGTTTGTATATATTCTTTTCTGTTTTCGCGTTCCATTGTTGTTGTTTTACAGATGTCCTCGTACCACACATACCGAGGCATACTTCAATTTCAGCCACGCTTCTTGAGAAAATACCCTCACACCTGTGAATTCACTCATGTCATTCGTCCGTGGGAGAGGCTGAGCATGAACGTTGATGACGGTTTCGTGGAGGCGCGGGCGGGTGCAGCCGCAGTTGCCCGTGGCGCAGCTCGCAGCTGTGATCGAAGAACGGAAAGATCCACCCAACGACCCTTTCCAGCTCTCGAGATCAGACCCCTTCTTATTTTCAACATTTAATCCTTCAACATTTACCCTTCTTCTTTCATGACTGATCTATAGCGTCGTGCCTTACTTGTGCTCTTTTATTCTTAGATTTTGGACTTGACTTTTGGCTAGTTCTGATCTGACCAACGGTTACACCTTATTATACCCCTGTTCCTATCTCGACCCCTTGCTTGGCGTTGCATCGACAACAGCATCAACATCTTGGACATCTAGAACTGTCAAATGGCCGAGCCCGGTACTCCAGGATGGAAATGGTTCCCCAATGTCAAGAACAGCTGGTCGCTCGACGTCGTGACACTTCTCGCCGTAATTGGCGAGTCGTCCATGACTGAGCATTCTCAGACCATCACGGCGTCTCTTCTCTGCCTCCTCCCCCGACTCATCCCTGCGCCTCAGGCCCTTCTCAAGCCTGCTCGCCCAGGTCGAATGCCTGAAACATTGGCAAAAATGACGGGCGTCTACAGCGGGACGACGCTCGACTCTGTGGGGTTCTTTGCTACTATCATTACACCCCTGGATGCGCTTCCTGCTTTCAGCTTCCGGGTCCTTGAGATCAAGCACAGCGACCAAAGTCACTTTGGCGATGTCGAAATGCGCTTTCCCTCGCATAGAGAGAGTTGGTATCGTCGAGGCCTTGACTTTATACAACAACGGCGTTCGAGCTCATTCATAAAAGACAATGAATCCAACGGCCAAGAACTGCGGCCTAACCGCATTCCTCGACCTCCTGCGCTACAAGATGGCGGGCTCCCTCTCCCAGCATCAACAAACCCAACTCCAGCGCGGAGAACTACAATTCGACTTCCAGAGGACACTGCCCACGACGAAAACTCTGCGCCCCCTAAGCCGCTTGCACGCCGAGCCACAGCCAAGTCGGTGGTTCAGGATATGCTTGCGAACCCGACTTTTGCCAACACCAAAAGACGTCCTGCTGTCCCTGCCGAGCTTTTCTCACCAATACACGTCCTTTCCTTCTTCTCCTGCTTTCTCAGCATAGCTATAGTGGGCTGCGCCATTCGTTGGGAGGATGGTAATGCCATCCTGGCCGTGTCTCTCATTTCCTTTGCCTCGAGTGTGGTTGGATATGCTTCATTCTGGCACCCCATCCTCATGAACCGCAAGCACACCAACGAAGTGCCTAGAGGTGATGTCATGATCCGGACACGCGAGGGCGCCTTTATCCTCATAAAGTGCACAGAGGAGGTTGCCCGTGAGCTCTACTCAGGAACCGAGGAGTGCCATTACCACGTTGGTGATCGCAGCTATCGACTCCTCATGGCGCTTGGGACTACCCTGCTCATGTTGAGCGTCGTTCTCCTTGGAAACTGCACATGGAACTCGCAGATCTTCATAGGTGGATCGTACATTGTTCTCAATGGTCTCTATTGGGGCCTGGGCATGCTGCCTCCTTCGTACTTCTGGGACCTCTCGCGATATACATGGAAGGATATTACTCGCGACGATGCTAAGGACGCCCACCTGATCACCCATTCCTCAGACCAGCGAGAAGGCTATCCAAGCTACACACGCACTCTATGGTACGCTATTCGCGAGACCAGGCGCACAGGTTGGGTGTCTCGCAGCGGAGCCGCACCTGGGACTGATCAGTGGAAGAAATGGCTGGCAGAAGCCATGGAGAATGCCGCGAAAGGGAATAGAGACTGGCCATCCGTCGCGAGGAAGGATGTTATCATGAAGGAAAACCTCGGCGACGATGATTTTCTCGACGAAGCTGCTCAACATGCACCAGCGACAGAGGTTCAGACCGCCAAGAGACGACACCACCAAGACTGGGATAAGGACTCGACGTTTTAGATCAACTCGACTCACTTGTCCTGTGTCTGGACCATGGCACCGGAAAGCGCTGTGTTGATTGATGAGTATACGATTATGGGTCTTGTGCGGGCATCTTTGTTTGGGAGCCATGGGATGATACCAGGAAATCTCCGGTTTATATTTCTATAGACTGTGCAAAGCATGGCGTTCTTCTTCCAACGGATATAATACTAAAAACGATGAAACCAAGGGATCTGATACCCCCGGATATAATAGAAAAACCATACTGTTTGTAACTTTTAAAAATGACATGCTTCTATGCCTTTCTGGCGCGCGACCGTTTCGTGTCCCAAACGCCGGCTCTCCGTAAAGAAAATGCGCCTTGGCCCCCCTTTTGATATTCTCCAACGTTTAGTAACCAGGCATAGCGGCCACTTTAATCGTCAAAGTAGATGCCCTTCTTCTCCGAGATGTCAATGGCACCGCCGCGGTAGCTGCCCCTCTTCTTCTTGTTCTTCTCCTTGGTGAAGCCTTTGCCCTTGGTCACGATCAGGTCCTCGTGCGCGCGCTGCGAGTAGGTGACGGGGACGTATTCGTTGGACGCGAACCGGGGGTCGACCTTGATGTTCTTGGGGATGCGCGAGAAGGGCTCGTTCTGCTTCTTGCGCCCGTTGGTCAAGACGGGGTCAGGGGGCAGTGGAGGGTTCGTCGAGTCTGTCTCAGCCTCCGGAGACTCCTTACCGTCTAGGGTGACGGACGAGTCGGACGAGTCCTTAACCTCCTTGCCCTTTTTGGTCTTCTTGTTGTCTGAATCAGAGTCAGAGTCTGAAGAGTCGGATGAGGACGACGAGCCATCAGAGTCGGGTAGTGGCACCTGAGCCGCGGTCTCAGCATCAGCCTCGTCGTCAGAGTCGGAGTCGGAATCAGAATCAGAGTCCGAGTCAGAATCCGAGCTGGAGCTGGAGCTAGAGCTGGAACTAGAGGAGTCAGAGTCGGATTTGGCGTTCTCGTCATCGGAATCGCTGTCCGAGTCGCTTTCGCTGGAGCTAGAGCTAGAGTCGGAATCAGATTCAGAGCTAGAAGACTCCTCCCGCTTTTGCTTCTTCGCTCGTGGCTCGTCGTCGGAATCAGAGTCGGAAGAGCTCGAATCGGATTCGGAGTCGGAGGAAGACTCGGAGGAGCTATCGTCGACGGGGGCCTTGCGCTTGAGGTTCTTAGTCGCCTTGGGCTTGGGGGCTTCGTCTTCGCTATCGCTGCTGCTGCTTGAGCTCTCAGACGACGAGTCGGCGTCCTTCATATCCACATCCTCTCCATCGTCGCTGGAATCGCTGTCTTCCGAGCTACTCGACTTCTTCGCAGAAGCCTTCTTCTTGTTGGACTTGCTGGGCTTGACGCTGGCCTCGCCCTTGGAAGCCTCCCAAGTCTGGAACACGCTGACGAGCGAAGCGTTGGCCTGGCTGTCGGGGGCGGTCGCCTGCCAGCCCTTCTTCTCTCTCTGCTTCTTGAAAGCATCGTGGGCACCCTTAAAGGCGTGATCGGAGAGGAAAGACTCTACCAAGTCCATGAGCTGGCCAGGGGGAGGCGCAGAGGCGGCATCATCGCTCTTGGCCGCGGCGGCCTTGGTGCTCTTCTTGCCCATGGTATCTGCGGAGGGC
This sequence comes from Fusarium protoensiforme, assembly GCA_011320165.1. Classification (NCBI taxonomy): domain Eukaryota; kingdom Fungi; phylum Ascomycota; class Sordariomycetes; order Hypocreales; family Nectriaceae; genus Fusarium; species Fusarium protoensiforme. The sequence goes on along the minus strand of JAANQP010000403.1, from coordinate 12,243 downwards.
TTGACGGGGTTCAAGGGGTTGTTGGAGAATAGCCAAGAGGGAGGATTCTGTTTCGAGCCAGACATGTGCTGATGCCACGAAGCAAAGGCTATAAAGTCGGAATGGCGGAGGAGTTGGAAGGCTGAAATGGCCAAAAATTATTTCTTTGAGGCTGGAAGAAGCAGCGGATCGACAATGGCTGCTGGAAAATTTCTGTGGACTTGGTGGGGCACGTGCTCTTATCGGCGCTTATCGAAGAGCCCCACTATTTAACCAGGGATGTTGTCAAGTACTGCTGAGATGGTCCCTGAGAGGAGAAGTATGACTTGTTAGCATGAGAAGAAAAGGTACTTGACATAGCTTGCAATACAGGCAGTGTCAAATGTATTCCCGTATTACAGAGACCTTTAGATGGCGCTAGCTCAGGGCAGGGTACCTTACTCCAACCGCCGTCCCTCAGTGACCAAAGCACGTCCCAACAGCTGCATCATCGCCTCTTTGGGTTTCTCAAACAAAACAATCCCCAGATTCGACTCTGTCTACTTTCATTTCCATCACGATACACACGATAGCGATCCTCTACTCGAAATCTCCTGTTTACACCCGAATCGAAAAAAATCGGTCGAAAACCTCGAGTGCAGGCCTCTTTCTTTTACCAGACTGTCCTTGCAGCGATCTTTTGATCTAGCTCTGATGGTCTTCTCTTTGTTGCGACTGAGCGCCGACCACTTTGCATCGCAATCATGAACGCTACAAAGCGCAAATTCAATACCCTGCTGCAAGGGATCGGTTCTTCGCACCAGAGAACAGCCGACGATCCCGTGCCACACACTGAGGCTGGTTCCTCGCCTTCGCGCCATGCAACCTCGAGCTCTTCAGGGTCGACAACACGTGTGTCCGGTGCCGACGCCGAGTTACTCCAGAAACGTCGACGACTTGGCCTGCCAGATTCGACGGCGCCTGTCCTAGCTAAGAAGGGCAGCCTAACGGCCACCATTTCTTCCATCGTTTCCCGACGACCGCAAGCTCGGGATCCCTTGAAGAGTCTCAAGGAATCACCAGCAAAGTATTCTCCGAGTGACCGAACCGAACTCTTGAGAAGACTGGCCACTTTTCAAGAAATAACAGATTGGACCCCCAAGCCGGACAAGGTGAATGAGGTGGAGTGGGCGAAGCGGGGATGGGTATGCCATGGCAAAGAGACAGTGCGCTGTCTGCTTTGTCACCGAGAGCTGGTTGTTAAGCTCAACCGCAAAGTGGTTGACGGCAAGGAGGTTGCTGTGCTGGTGTCATCTGAGATTGGTATGTTTTGTTTAATGGCGACACCCCGTCCACCATCTGACGTTTCGATAGAAGAGGCTTTGGTCGATAAATACGCAGATCTGATCGTCACCTCACACCAAGAGGATTGTCTATGGCGCAAGCGAGGCTGTGACGGTAGGTTACTTCGCTTGGACAGGATCAACTCCAAGGTGCTGACACCCTGTTCCCAGATTCTCTTCTTCGCCTGCCTCTTGCCAACACGAGTAGCAGTCTTAAGTCTCTACGAGAACGATACGATGAGCTCCTGTCGAGGAAATCCTTTCTACCCTATGAATTCAACCTTAGGCTCCCAGATGAGTTGAAGCTTGAAGAAATTCTTGCCCAGCTGCCCACTGATTTCTTCACCAACCCGGCGCCTGCCAACCCCGAAGTTGGATCTCGCCCGAATCGAGTTGCACTGGCGCTTGCTCTGATGGGATGGCAGGGACTTGATAATCCTCGCATTGGTGCCGTCCCTAATTCCGCATCTTGCCATACTTGCCTCAGGCGACTAGGACTTTGGATGTTCAAGAGCAAGGAGGTTGCGGACGACGGCGAGGTTCTTGTTCCCGCTCCCATGGACTTCCTGGACCCCGTTAGGGAGCATCGTTTCTTCTGCCCTTGGTCCAACCCGGAGACGCAGCGTCAGAGTCATGCTCATACACGCCCCGAACAGGACTTGCCGGGATGGAAGGTGTTGATGCAGACCCTGGCGAATGACGCTCATCTTCGCAGCGTCTATGAAGGCCGCTCACCAGCACGACACCGAGCTCAACGATCGATTGGAGCCCCCTCAACCCCGCAGAGACCTGGGACCGCTGCCTCTATCACCACACCGCAAACACTGCCTGCCATGCGCATCACCACCCCGGGGTCTGTTGGCGTAACGGGCTCGGATCATGTTGAAGAGGACGAAAAGGAGAGGGACGCAAAAGACAAGGAACGGTGGGCAAGATTGAGGAGAGTGAAGAGTTTGTTTGACAACAAGGGAAGCAGAAAGCTGCGGCACTCCATAAGCCGTTCTATTAGCCGACCAGGAACAGCACACTCGACCAAGTCGGGAGGAGGACAGAAAGAATGATGTACATTTGTATGGATTGTTTGGAGTATGAGTCTGATGATACCATAATTGCGGAAATAAGTAGTGTGAGTGGCGCGAGATGCTTTTGGGAACATGATCAACGTTTGGCTCAAGATTGAATGTTCGAGCAAGTCGATTTTGTTGTGATATGTGTGTGCTTTGCCGACCAACGTCCATTTGCGAGTAGGATAGTTGAATCATCCTCTGCCGTGACTAGGCTTTCCATACGATATCATCGAAGGAGACAATCTCCCCAGTGTAGGCCTTTGTCTCGGGCTGCTTCTCAACTTTTCCATGGAAAGTGTATCCGGCGAGTTCGAGGATCGCGAGGCGCACCCCCCCCATTCCGGCGCCATTGCCAATTCGACGCGTTGTGTCCATCCCGGCCGCCGTGGCATATATACTCAACAGACGGTCCGTTCCCTCTCTCCAGTTGCCAGGGGCAAGTCTGTTCTGCCTTTGTATCTCCAATTCGATTTTACGGTAAACACTGTGGCATCGGGTCTTCCATCCCTCGCCACATTTGTCCGCCTTGGTCATCACCACTAGAGTCCGTACGTTTGTTCGGGCAAGTGTCTTGAGCATCCATGTGTCCATCCCATGATTGTCCTTCTCGGCCGGTATCAAAACGATAGCGCCCCGTAGCATCTTCCTGGAGGAAAGATACTGGACGATTGTCTCACCCCAGGTCGCCTTACTCCTGTGTCCATAGCCTGGCGTGTCCATAATGACGAGGCTATGCTTGGGGGGAGCATCACCCTTGCGGATGAGCTCGGGGGGGATCTTTGGCCGTGGTCCGACTCCGTAGGCATTCATTGTAGTTGTCTTTCCCGGTCGGTGGCTCACCTTGGCGATATCCACGCCACCAATGAGGGCATTCAGAAAGGACGACTTGCCAGCGTTGGAGGCCCCGACAACGACAATCTCGGGGATATGGTCGTTTTTGGCGTGATGGCTGTTGGATGCCGCCGAGTAAAGCAGTTCACACGGCTGCTCAAAGAATTTCTCGGCTGCAGCTAGAGATGACTTGTCTTCTTCAAGGTCCTCAGCTTTCTGGGCATGGCCATTCCAATAGCGAATGGACGGTTTCCAATATAGGAGCCGTTCCTGACCGTTCATACCCCGCAAGCCTTCTTTGGGTGGTCTGTCATGTTTCCGCACCTTTATTAGATCTTGATCGAGCCTAGAAAAGTTGGAAACGGCATTCTCATGATCGGGTGCTGTAGGTTCAATAGTCCTTTGACCACCCGGCCTGAAACTTTTAGCTGAAAATTTGAGGATTTCGCGGGAGATGGGGCGTTGCGCTCCTTGTTGTGTTTTTGATGTGCGAATACCGGACCTAAGTTGGTACCGTTGATGTAGACTGGATGTCGATGAGAATGAGCGTGCAGCTACTTGCTGCTGTGGTAGAGGAGAGGGGATGGGGTTTCCGGGCTTGATGACACGTAATAGCCGGGGCTGAATCATTTTGAAGCCTTGCCCCCCCGGTGGTGAAGAGTGGATAGGTAGGTAGGTAATTTGGTGATCGTTAGAAATCTGACCTAGGCTAGTCGTCCAATGATGAAATAGCAAAAGGTGAAATCCCGATGTAAGAGAACAAAAAATTATGAGCAGGAAATTTGCAAGGACGAGTTTGAGTGGAGAAGATGAAATTGAGCTGGCGCCTTCTGGCTGGACGTGAATGAGTGAAGCATCACGGCCATAAGATTTCCAAGGGACGCATCACGTGACAAAGGAATCTGCACAACTCCAGAAGATCCACCGGCATTGCTGTAAAGATGGGCTGAGAGCGGCTCAAAACATAAGTCTACGTTCCTAGAGGCCTATAACTTCGACTTTACTGCGTAGCAGATGTTGTAAAGACGGCGGCATCTTCTCAGAGTCGAGTTGGCCCTCGACTTTTTTTTACCTGAATACGGAGTACCATCAACAGACTTTGTCTCACTCTAGCCGATTTTCGGCACCCGCGAATATGACTACTACCAACCTCACAGAGCTCGACGCCCATGAGCAGCCCTCTGATGAAATGCGGGCGGAATGGAAGAGCTTCATGCGTCAAGACCAGAAAAGCCTCCTCGATGACCCTCGCATTGATGATCCTCGCGCTCCGCTGGAAAAGTCTGGCTTCCGTACAGTCACGACACTTTCAAGAGCGCAGATTGCAAGCAGCTTCACTCACCTGAATCCTGACCTTGCCTCTGAAGCCGAAGGAGATGTTTCCGTTATCCATCATCCCCTGATACCGGGTTCGTTAAGAATTCATTCCTGCCTGGCATTGATAATAGCATTAACTAACAGGTGATCCAGGCCTCCTCATCCTCCCCTCGCTACTCCCACCGACGGTGCAGAGGGATCTGTTGGATCGCCTAGTACATCGAGATCTAAGTAACCCAAAGCATCAGACTAACCTCCATCTCCATTATGACCTCCCATACCCTGAAGGTCAGCAAGATGACGAAAAGTCGTTCTTCACCCTTCACCCAGAGAGTCCTGCTTCGTTCATCCCCAAATACCCCAATGTCCACAAACCACTCTCCATCAAACAGGTCTTGCAACGAAAACTACACTGGGTCACGCTGGGTGGCCAATACGATTGGACAAACCGCGTGTACCCCGACCAATTACCCCCTCAGTTTCCCGACGACATCTCCCGTTTCCTGGAGGGTGTCTTTCCCGAGACGGTCGCCCAGGCGGCCATTCTTAACTTCTACACTCCGGGAGACACCATGATGATGCATAGAGACGTCAGCGAGGAGACTGACAAGGGCCTCATCAGCCTTAGTCTGGGCTGCGATGGCCTTTTCATGATAGCACCGAATGCCGCCCAGCCCCAGCTGAAGAGCGGAGCAGTTGGCGACAAGGAGTATTTGCTACTAAGGTTGAGATCGGGAGACGCTATCTACATGACCCAGGAGTCTAGATCCGCCTGGCATGGAGTACCGAAAGTACTCAAGGGGACCTGCCCTGGTTACCTGGAGGATTGGCCGGCTCGCGAGGATGGCAAGTTTGATGAGTGGAAGGGATGGATGAAAAACAAGAGAATCAACCTCAATGTCCGACAAGTGAAAGATTAAACTACCAAGCTTGAAATAGTTAGAGATGTTGTAAGCTTGGATCAAAGTAAAGTAGGGACAAATCATGACACTTGGTGCACTGTTGTTTCTGTTGTGATCTTGTGCATTTCTTCATTCAAGGGAAGCGCTCGTTGGTAAGGGGCTGCCTCTCCTACGCTGTCATAAATTAATCCAGAGCGACTGGTTAGGTAGTTGCCCGTCTGCTTTGAGGATTGCATATCATCTCGCCAAATCTCCAACCCCCAAACGCCTGATCAAGCAAAACCGAACCCCTGTGCATTTTCCAACGCCATTCCGAGCCGTTCCCTTAATACGTCTTTATCTCTATATTCGGGAAGAAGGAGAGTCCCGTAGCATGTATAAGCCGTGGGCAAGTGCCCACCGTCCCCCTCTTCCTCTCCGTTTTTCTGAATCACGAACTGAAGATTTTTGATACCCCCAACTGGAACTCGATCCGATGATGTCACGAACTCCAGTAGCTTGCGTTTCATCCTATCATCGTACCTCCTCACGACAGACCAGAATTCTTTAATAGTATGGTGCGACGCGTCCCAACCGACGTAGCGTGCATACCGTCTGAGCTCCGAGATGTCAATTTCTTGGATGCCTTCCACGAGTGACTGTAAAGTTGAGGGGCTGAGTAAAGAAAGGGACTTCTTGTCTAGGCAAGCGTTGAAGCCACGTTCGAAGGCGACGTATTGCCGCCGAATGGAGATGTCCGTGAGATAGCGAATGTAATGAGTCACGTACTCATCTCGGTTCTCGTTCGTCACTAGGGGCGCGTCGTCTGGGTTCGAAGTCTGGGGTGGAGCGACATCACCTGAGCTCGCAGCTGCCCTGGGCCAAACCATGTTCTTGTCGGCAGACATTTCCCTGGTGATGTTGGTGCCTAAGGCGAAGACTGAAAACTCGTAGGTGCGGGCAAAGATATCCTCAACCAGGCCATCCTTTTCGTCCCACTCTAGGAGTGTTGTCAACCCGCTCGCCAGCTCCGGCCAACCATCAGCAATATGGTGAAGCTCCGCAACCGGCTTGCCCAGTAGTTTCCGGTAGAGGGCCCTTGGGAAGGTGATGGGCAGGGTCAAGCCGTTGAACAGGGCCAGCGACATCAAGAGGCCGACGAGCTCATATTTCCAATCTTCGGTGAGTGACCCAGGGGCAAACCAGGCCATGCGTGTCCGATCGTCGACTGTGAAGGCACCGTATGCAGGGTCCAAGCACTCTGCGATGGCCAATCGAAAGAATTCTTGCTGAACGCCTCCTGAATCGAAGCCCTCTTCCCCGCCTTCCTCTCCTAAATGCACCTTCAACGGGCGGAGAAGCTCCCTCTCTTCCCGTCTCCATAGTTGGTCGAACGCATCTCGAGCAACATTTTTGCGACTGATTTCGAGTATTAGGTATTTGGATGAGCCTGTTTTCAAAAGATCTTGCAACACCCTCTTGTGGTGTGGGTTGGTGACGAGGCTTCCGGGGTCAATGATGGCGCTCATCCGTGTTTTGAGAGAGCTCGACTCCTCAAACACGCGACTCATCCGAGCGAAATTGATGGAGCGGAAGAAGGAGACTAGGGCATCGGGGCTGAATATGTAAGGATAGTCCAAGATATGCCGTCTCCAGCGCGTCGAGGAAAAAGATAGCCAGTCAACCGGCATTTCGACCGAGTCCAATCGGTCTGACAGATAATCAACACGGAATTGGATGTCGCCCAGGAGAAGGAGGTTTCTGTTTGTGTCTGAGCTTGAGGTTAGCACGAGATTTATGACAGACTTGCAAATGATACGGCCAGAGATTGTAAACTTACGCATGGTGTCGATGAAAGACAAGGCTCCACCGAAGGGTCCATCCATGGTGAAGTCGGGTTTTCCATTCCACTCATTCAATATGATGGTACGGGCCCAATCGAGAAGCACTGTCGGAACGCGTGTTTCGTGCAAGAGGCGCTCAGAATGCGCGAATTCTAGTACCGAGGCCGAGCCCGTGCTGAGAAAGTCAAGCTGGCTTACTAGAGGCTGTAGGATGTCGGGATCAGGAGCTTTGATGTTTGAGGAAGCTGTAGAGCATGACATGTCCGCAAAACAACGTCTGGCTGTAATTGCACAAAATAATCGCCGCGCAAGTCTGATGGCTAGGTCGTTCGAGAAAACGTCGTCGTATCCCAGACAACGAGATGAGGGTTGCCGTGCTACCGCGGTACCGCCAGCAAGTGTCAGGCCGTTGGAACGGATTCGCGACATCTCGTACAAGGTCCGTGAATCTGGCACAACCGGCGCCGTAGCAACCAAAGCATGCATGCAGATGGACATCAAATACCCTGCATCAACACTGGAGAGCCCTTTGCCACCCCTTTGAGCCTTCCTGCTCCTGACCCCAGCCAAGCAATCTACTTGTATGTCTTGTGAAGGGACAAACAAGCGCCCCGCTGCTAACCAAAGGCTGTGAAGAACAAGACTCGATGCAACACGGTTCATGCGATAGAGACAGTACCACAGGGTCTGTGACTCGTAGAGTTTATTCTCGCAGGTGAAGGATTGTACCACGGCCTTCGGGTCCGCGAGAACATTGAAAAGAGTTTGCTCATTGAAGCCCTTCCACTGCTTCTTGGAGATAGCCGTGGGAGACGACGACGATCGACGACTCAAGGGATGTGGGGCCTTTTCCGGCTTGGGATATGTGTTGCCCGTTTCCTGAGGCGAGGCAAGGTAGCTCTCTAAGGTCCCGTCTTCTTCATAAACGTCACATATGAAGTTGATAAGATCAACATTAAGCCGGGATAACGCCTGGGGTAAGGCTTCATTCAACCACGTAGATGAAGGCTCTGGGTCTCCCTCAATAGAGTCTTTGGGTTGTGGCACCTGGGCACCATTTTTCGGATGACGGCTTGGTGTGCCAAGATTCCCAGTGGTGTGCTCTTCCCTTGTTGCACATGGCGAAGATGGAGGAGAGCCTGTCGGTAATGAAGGTTGTGAAGGTTTTGTTACGTTTTCGAAAAAGGCGGGTTTTGCTGGCACTTCTGGTATTGCCCGAGCTGACGTTGTGATAGTTGCCTTCGGTTGTGCTGGCTTGTCATGGAGGATACTGCTCATCCGAGGTGATAAGATGGCCGACTTGGTGTTGTCCCTTCTTTCGATGGGGTTTACTGGCTCGTAAGACGTCTTCTTGGCTTTTGGGGATGTTCCGCCCCTTGACTTCGAGATCGGGCCGTGTCCGGATCTAGCACCCTTGGCGCAGAATGAAGCATCATTGAGCCCAATTTCAGGCTTCGGAGTGGTCATATCTTGTGCTTCGTTTAGTTTTGTGTTGGACCCAGCTGGGGTCGGTGCGCTCTGACGTTCTGGGTGTCGTGCCGTCCGTGCCCGGGGAATATCAACGTCGATTGCTTGTTTCGTCCGATGAGGCCCCGCGATGTCGTTGACTTGCTGCGACATGACCGTCATGCCTCGAGGGGTGAGCCATTCAAGCATTTTGAAGGTTACGGTTCCAAAAAGGTTGGCGGCAAATGATCGATGATCTTTACTGACGGGAGCCTCAACGACGCGGATATGAGGCGCGCCGTCGCTTTGCGTCGAGTTTGAAGCTTGGTTCGTATGAATTTTGGAGTCGAATTGAGTTGGACCTGCCGGGTTGTTGGTGGAAGTGAGCACTGCTCCTTGGAAAGAGGATGAACGCGAACGTTGACGAGTGGAAGGGTTGTCCTTGCGCAGGATTGGAGATGCTTTGAGGGAAGACCTCTTGGAGTCGGGATGCGGAGGCGAAGGGGGTCGTGGAGAGAATATCAAGTTACCAAGGGCAGCAGATGGCTCCTTGGATTTGCGGAGGGAGGGACATAATCCGTTTTCGGGGTTGTCTTGACTAGCCAAGTATACAGCCAAAGTTCTAGCGCTTGTCGCGTTGTACCTGCGAATGGGTGCTTTGCCAGCCAAACGGCGTCGGCATGTGAAGCAGGTGGGTGTTGCGCAGTTGGCGTTGTCGCAGCCGTATCGCAGTTGAACAATGTACCTATTCGCAACAAGTTAGCGCTCTGCTGATGATAGCTGGCACTTCGAGCACAAACCTCTCAACTAAAAGCTGAAAGTCGTGGCGGCGACTTGCGCGATGGATGGCATAAACCCGCGCCGGGTTCTCGATGTTTTGGACGTAGGCTTCAAGCTCGGGCGGAGCGTCAGCAGGTAAGCGGGCGAAGGGCGCCTCTTGCCACAGGCCAGCGACCAGGTCAATGTCGGTCGCCGGCTCAATGGAAGAGACCCGTGGACGAGAAATCTCGGGCGTCATGACATCTGAAGTCGAGGTCGCGCCACGATGGGCGAATGGGAAGTAGAAACGTTGCTTGTGACAAGGTTGTGTGCGGTAAGGGGGTTGTGATTCAGCTTCTCATTCCATCAGTTGAGATCTCGATATCGGTGTCGCTCGACCGTTTGGCTTTCGGGAAGAAGATTAGAAATGGGTATCAAGTTGATTATAATATAGCTTTATTGTCGGTAGAATTGTTAGAGGGCGTGTATTGGTGGGATTTGAAAACAGAGCAATGATTGAAGTTGTGATGATGGAGAGGAGCTACTCGTCAGCCTCGCGAAGCACCAGCGCTTTGGCGATTCTGCGCCACTTCCCGTGCATGCCTGCCCGATGACGGGGGACCCGCCAGCCAGCGACGCGCAGGCACTAGAGGGTAACTAGCTTACCAATGCAGATGAAAAGCTTCGGGCCGACCTAAACTCCCGAAGTCCTGGGGTGAGTCAGCAGGGGGGCCTGGAACCCTCCAGGAGGGGCTTGGAGGGGCAAAAAGGCAGAAAAAAGTCAGTTATTATCATCGTGATATCTGGATCTTGTGTGACGTTATCAGCGAAGCCCCGCCAAATCCCACCAAAACGCTTCGAATTTCCCATCTGCAACCGTCTCTCCCCCCGGGTAAAGATTCTGGATACAGGTTTATAGACATCTTTAACGCTACGCAAATTCAACAGCAGTATCGCTGTCTTTCGCATTTCGCCATGAGCGGGCAGGCTTCTGGAGCGGCGGCCACATCGGCGTCGCATCCATACACCTGCAACACTTGCCAGGTTGCGTATCGGAACATCGACCTGCAGAAGGGGCATATGAAGAGTGATTGGCAGTAAGTGATGTTGGAGTCTTCGCTGGAGTCTGCTGACCACTCTCAGTCGATACAACCTCAAGCGCCGAGTCGCCTCGCTGCCCCCCATTTCCGCTGATGTGTTCACCGAGAAGGTCCTGCAGGCTAGGGCCGCATCAACGGCCGAAGCCGACAAGGCCTATTTCGAGCGTGCTTGCGAGGTCTGTCAGAAGACATACTACAGCGAGAATGCGTTCCAGAACCATTTGTCCAGCCAGAAGCACAAGGCGAAGGAGGCGACAACAACCACCAACCCAACCCCAGGCCGAGCCGACGATGAGACCACCTCTGTTGTTAGCTCTACATTTTCTCTCGGAGAGCCTGTCGCCGCGGGGCGAGAGGAAGTCGACTCAGATGCTGAAGAGGAGTTCAACCATGTCGTCGAAGGCCTGCAAAAGGCACGCATTGCTGAGCAGAGACCCTCACCCGTGAAGCGACCGTCCAACCCCCGACCGTCGGCCCAGGACCCTGAACATGAACTTGAGGCAGCGCACGCTTCCAACTCGAAGACTCCTGTTCCAGCCGGCCAAGAACTTACTTCTACGTTGGAGTCGTGTCTTTTCTGCAACTATTCCTCTCCCACGGTCTCACTCAACACGCACCACATGGAGAGGTTCCATGGCATGTTCATCCCTGAAAAGAAGTATCTGGTCGACCTGGATGGCTTGCTCAAGCAACTGCAAGACAAAGTTCACCAACACCACCAGTGCCTATACTGCGACAAAGTCAAGTCTACAGTTTTCGGTGTCCAAACGCACATGCGCGACAAGGGCCACTGCAAGATCCCGTACAGCAGCGAGGGAGAGCAGCTCCACATTGGCGACTACTATGATTTCAGAAGCACCTACTCGGATGAAGAAGAGTTAAGTGACGATGAGTCTGTCGTCGATGAAAAGACCGGAGGCGCAAAGCTCGGAGCCAGGCGTGCAGCCAAGGTTACTACCGAGGACGGAGAGGGCATTGAGGAAGGAGGAGATGGAGATGGTTGGGAGACCGACAGTTCGGCTTCTTCATTGGACTCTGCGGACCTCACTGCTGTCCCAGCTGAAGGACACATTCATCAGTTCGAGCGTTTGGATAAACACCCCCACCACTCACGACATGACACACGGCACCGGCATCAAGCCGATGGTTGGCATTCGCACGCTCATAAGCCTACCCGTGCAGTGTTCTACGATGACTACGAATTGCATCTCCCCTCTGGCAAGTCTGTTGGCCATCGCTCGCTGAACCGATACTTCCGCCAGAATTTGCATGACCACCCCTCTGCCGAAGAGCGAGCGGAGCGCTTGGCTATCGAAGAAGCGGCACAAGATCAGGAGGGATTGCCTTCCGATGGCCAGCTCATCCATGCGAATGGCAGATCTCGGGAGATGGTGCCCCGTGGCATGGGAGGCATGGTTGGCGTCACAGAACAACACAAGCGCGGAGCTCGTAAGGCTGAGGAGCGCGGCCGGACGCTTGAACAAGTGAATGCAAAGAGGAACGATTGGGCGTATGGGAAGAAGCTTAACAACCATAAGAACTACTACTACCGCGAGAAGGGTGGTGGTTAAAGTAGATAAATAGTAAGAAGACTCTTAGTATTTTAAATTTAAAAAAGTTTTTATTAAAATATATTTATAAGAAATTAAATATTTTAAAAAGTAATAATACTTAAAATCTTAGTATTATTATTAAGT
>JAANQP010000402.1:0-67027 GCA_011320165.1 Fusarium protoensiforme | reverse complement strand
GCTTGTGTGCTTACTTTCAACTCAATTACAGCAGGGGATGGGCCGGATGCACCGGAGCCCATTAACGCCCTGGCACACGCGCTCTACGTAGACTCGAAAGTATGTTAAGATGACCTGAAAAGTCTAAGGCACACGGTACACCTTCAACGGCTTACCGTTCTTCATAGATGGCACGATGCCGTCATTTTGGCGGTAGATGAACGAACCACTAGTCCCAGGTTAGAACATGACAATACTTTATGCCCAGTCAACAAGATCATGTTATGACATGGACGCAGTGCGACCTTGGTAAACGTTGTTTCAAACTCACGTGAGAGCCCAATGGCACTGACTGGCACCCTCAATAGTCCCAGGAATATCGAGTTCCTGACCTTTTTTTTTTTTTTTTTTCATGAAGGGGATTCTTCAGCCGGGATGGGGGACATAGCTAATTAAACCTTTAACTTCAACACTCCCACAGTTACCGAGACGTCAATCGTCCCCGCAAGTCCGCCATCCCCCATGGCCTCGGCAGTTGGCACACCACACCCGATTCATCGGACCCTTGTCGGTACGCAAATGACCAGCTCAAATTGTCCCCGCAGGACGAAACCTTCATAACGAACAGCCATGGCCTGGAATGAGGGCTAACCACATTGATAAGTTGAGACAAACTCTATCACCCTGACACCTCCAAATCACTCAGGTTACCATTCGAAAGCCTGCAAGATGCGCCCCGAACTGCGAATACGACTAAGCTGACCTGCCATGTCACGTCACGTCTCACTTTACCTGTAGGTACCCAAGATGAGTGAACCTGCCCCACGTCGAGAGGTACCTATATCATGCATCCCCCAAAACAAGGGCATTGAGTCCACGGCGGTCCATCTTCTTCCTTCTGTATTTTTGACATCCAAATTGCTGTTCGCTGCTCTGAAGTTGTAATGCATCTCTCCAACGCTCGTCTCGCCGTCTGGGCCTCCTTGGTCCCTCACGTCATCTCCTTCGCCTACAAGCCTCCCTCCAGCACATATGATGTCGATGTCGCCATCATTGGTGGAGGCTCAGGCGGTATCCATGCAGCTATCCAGCTGAAGGATGCCGGCGCCAAGGTCGTCGTTATTGAGAAGAAGGACCAGATTGGAGGACATGCTGAGACATACACCGACCCTTCCTCAGGCATCCCCGCAAACATTGGCGTCATCATCTTCGAGGATACGGAGGTCGTGAACAGTTACCTTGATCGCCTCAAGGTTGAAAAGGCCAAGGGGAACCCTGCTGCTGAAGCTGCAACGCCCAAGCTTTACGACTTTTCACTCGGCATTCCCATCCCGCCCCAGACTCCAGAGGAACAGGCTGCTTCGCAAAAGGCCATTGCAGACGCACTCAAAGTCTATTCTGAGCAGGTTATCCCAAAGTATCCCTGGATTGATCAGGGATTTCTTCTTCCTGACCCCATCCCAAAAGAGCTTTATCAGCCTTTTGGAGAATTCGCCCAGCAACACGGCTTTAGTGCTTTCCTACCAAGCATTGTCCAGTTCAACTGGTATCCTGGCAACATCTCCACCATACCAACTCTGTATGGCCTCAAGAGCCTTGGCCCCGGCCTGCTGAAGAGTGTCGCCGGGGGGTTCGTTTTTCCCGCGTCTGGCGATACACGAACCATCTACAAGGCCGCCGCCGCCGAGCTTGGCAGCAGTGTCCTGCTTGACTCTACAGTCGTACATGTGCAACGCAACAAGAAAGATGGTGTTGTCCTCATCGTGCAACGGCCCAACCACGCTCCCAAGACCATCCGAGCCCGCAAGCTCGTCGTTGCAGCACCCCCAACTCTCGAAAACCTTGACCCTTTCGACCTTGACAAGAATGAGCGCAAGCTCTTCTCCAAGCTCTCCGGCCTTGGGTATTTTGCCGGCATTGCCGACATCCCTGGCATTAACGGAAGCTTCCAAAACGTCGGAGTCCAGACACCTCTCAACACGCCTGTTATTCCTGGCAGCATCGGCTTCTACCCTTCAGGCACACCCAATCAAGTCACCCTCGGTGTGGCATTCGACACCACCGACTATACCGACAGTGAGGCCGAGGCCATCGTACGTAAGGAACTCAGCACACTGGTAGCTGCAGGTGCACTGCCACCCGACGCCGCGGAGAAGGTCACATTCCCCTACGTCGCGAATCACGCTCCTTACAACCTCCGTGTCTCTGGCAAGGAGATTCGCGATGGCTACTACCGCAAGCTTCTCAAGCTGCAAGGTTCGCGCAACACTTACTGGACCGGGGCTGCCTTTGCAGGACACAACAGTGGGTTGATTTGGACCTGGAACGAGGGCACTGTGCTACCTGCCCTGAAGAAGGATCTTGGTCTGTGAGATCCTGAGTCGAAGTACTGAGAAGTTGACGGGTGGCGGCTGTTGGCCCTTTACATATTGTTCTTCCACGCACATAGCATGCGTTATGTGATTTTCACATTACTCTTCTTAACACATATTAACTAGTTGGAAATTTATAATTTCAGTGCCAGACCTTCCATAGTAGTGCACCATCAACATTAATACTCGCTTCCGGTTTGACCTGAGGGATGGATAGCCTGCAAGACAACATGCACATATTCCTGTGGATCCATGGCCATTATCTTAAGAATCTTATCACCTAGGTGCCCTCTCATTCCACGTTTATTCCTCTAAAGACATAGATTGCTATCATATAGCAAGTTGCACTAACAAAGTACGGCATCCCAAATGCCATGCCACCAATCCCAATTCCACGAACCCAGAGTGCAGCCATCAAAGGTGCTCCAAGAAGAGAACCAACGGTCTTGACGAGCATGACAATGGAGAATATGTGACTCTCTGGGTTGGAAGGGTCTGTCGCATCACCAGTGTATGGAGGGCAGATGGCGGGTGACTTCAGCAGTGAAAGGGTAAAGATGGGCAGGGCGGACCCGAGAGCATAGATAAATAATGAGGGAATCAGTATCCAAATCTCCGCGGCCACAGCGATGCCCAGCGCTCCAAGAACAGACACTATGAGGCAGACGCTGGCGTATCGAACGTTTGTCTTGTCAACAGTTGAAGCTGTCTCTTGTCCAGGCTCGGCACGCGAACGCAGAAACTTGGGGATGATCCAGGTGAGGAGTGTGAAGTTCACGACTGCCTTTCCAGAGAGAAGATATCCGGCGGCAGCAAAAGTCCAATGATACCGTCCCGAGATGTACTGCACCAGAAGCTTTGTGTCGGAGCTAGCCAGTGATGTGAGCATGAAGCTAATAAGTAGGAGCGTAAAGTTCCGTGGATGGCTGGTTACGATGGTGTAGATAGTCTGCAGGCGGTCTGCAGTAGAGTGGAAGAGTGATTTTCGGTCGTCCTGAGCCTTGAGCAGTGGTGACGAAAGAAGGGGTTCCCTTTGCTCTTCGTCGGGGGATTGTCTTCCTTCGGCAGGGTCGCCATGAGATGGGAGGAGATATATAGTGGGGATACCCAGCAATAGGAGGAAGATGCCCAGCCAAAACGGCAGCCATAGAGACAAGGTCATAGTCGAAGAGGCCAGCGCAGGGCCAAGCAATGCTACCACATAAGAGACAGAGCTCATGTATCCAAAGTAGATGGCCCGCTTGACGTGGTCATCGGTAAGATTGGAAGCAAGAGCATAGGTGAGAGAGTTGAAGACACAGTCTCCACCAAGAACCGATAACGTCGGGCCAGCAATGATTGCTCTCGTAGGAAGTAGGTGCTCGAAACGGCCCACTATAACAGCCCATAACAACAGCAAGACTCTTGGGACAAGGTTGAGTCCTAAGATAGATCGGCGACCCCACGTCTCGGCCAAGAAACTCAGGGGAATCGTCATGATGAAGTCTGCGAGTCGTCAGCGAGAAGGGCTATTTTAGCACCGAGGTTCCATTTGCTCACCTCCAGATACCCAAAGGGTCTCCATGATCCCCTGTATCTGACCCAGGCTCTTTTCAATCTCGTCGACCTTGCATAGCTTCTCATCTATGCTTCCATCCGGTTGGATGAGGGACGGATCCGTGCTTCGATAGTAGTCGCTGCAGAGTCGTCTCTCGATGAGTCTGTTTAGCGGAAGTTGATATAGGCTCATGGACAGATTGACGAGCAGGACCAGGGCCAAAACCGGGGCGATAGGGGGAGCCCGTTTACGAGGCTCAAGCCGCTGGCTGAGGCCGTCTGGCTGAGCTGGCACATCAGCCATTTTGTCACGTGCCGTAGCCGGTATGCTGCTGTCAAAGAATCATTAGAAGTGCCAACTTCGCTATACACTTTTGAGACTAAGATTCGGTATCGCGCTTCCTGGTGAGTCTTTGCAGTAGCCGCGTGATGTTGTTGGATTAACGTGAAGCTTATCAGAAAGAAGCTTATCTCGCGTTGAGCACGTGAGCATGGAACGTGCCGGCCCGTAACTGGTTAGCTGCGTGGCTATAAGCGAGCCAATTGGCGGAGCGGAATAGTTTCGATGTGATATACTTTAATTCCCACATTGTCCACCCCTACTTTGAAGTACTTCTTAGCAGATTTGGTTGGGCTCTGATCCTCCAAACGCAACCAACAACCCAGACAAGCCGGTTGAGTTCTCACAGAATTAATATCAAAGTACCATACCTATCAAGTATTCAGTTTAATACACCCTGCATTCCTGGCGTTTATTACCTTTTACAGGTAGTTAAAACGGCTCTCACCTAGCCTTTCTATCTACTTCACCGTATATTTTTCTTTATTTACTTCGTTGTCTAGGGTAGGCTGTCCTTAGAGCACAACGACAGCTGCTATCAGCCACGAATCTCGGTGATTACTCCACAAGATTGTCGTCGCTCAGCTTAAACTGGCCCAAACCCGGTTTCTTACTCGCTTAGGAGAGCTGACTTGGGTAAGCACAAAGAGGGTTTGCAAATACATGGATTGGCAACGTCGAACTTCATCTTTATCGGGGATGAATGTGGTGTATTAAAGTCGGAGCATAAGGTCAGAACACACGCTCTTCTGCCTATAGAATCTATTTCTGTTAGGAATCTCTGGCATAAACTACTGTTTCGCATATTTTCCTTCTTCCGCGAGGTGTCAGAGACGGCGAATTACATCTAAACTCAGAACGTTGCAACCTTTTGAGGTCGAATAACCCCAAGTTGCTGTAGGCTTGGGTTCGGCTGGGGTGACGCGTCATGCGAATCACTTCAGCCGGGAGCTGGTGTGCCTAACAGTTTTTCATGGCAGTTATAACAATAGCAAATGATTCCAGAAAGCGTTCACTTGAATGTGAAGTCCTGCAGCACAAACTCCCCCTCCTCTTGCTTCTTGACCATCTCGCCGCGCATCATACCTTCGAAGCAGCAGTCCCCAACGAGAAGATATTCACCCTCATCAGGACGAATAACCAAAGGCGAAGGACAGCCGTAGAGAATGCACACCTCATCACCCACACGTGTCCCTGGCCGCACAAACCCCATGTACCCCCTCTCGGTGACTGCAAAAGCCCTTGAGGCCCATAGGGATTGCAGTTGATCCAGGAATGTGCTTGTGAACTTCGCCGCCGAGTTGCTATCGGAAACTTCGTGAAAGGGGATTAGATAAGCCTCGCCGGTGTCGCTGTCATCTTCGGTTTTGCGGGTTCCAAAAGCTGTCGCAGCTTGTTTGTAGAGTTGATCGCAAATGGCCTGATGCGCAACTGAGTTATCTGTCTCAACGCCTGCGATAAGGTCCTCGTGGCATGCAGAAAACAAGTAGCTCAGTGCAGGATTGCCCTCCGCGGCGATGAACTGCAGTACTTCTACCATTGTTGGGTTCTGCCCTTCTCTTATCTTAGATACGTACTGGTTGTCAAACTTGTCGGAAAAGTAGTGCGTCAGAGAAGCCACTCCGAGAGAGATCATGAAGCCTGATGCCAAGTTCTTTTCAGCCACCCAGCTTGGGTCAGACCCCTCAAAGAAGGGATTGTAGGGCTCTATCAGTAGCTGAGGGGGTAATATGGCCCTGAAGAGCTCCCTGTAGATCCCCTTTTGGTCATTCTGTTTCCAATCATCTGTTCCGAGGGACAACAAGATCGAGCGCAAGATGGTATTTTTGTCGACGGAAAGAATTTGAGTCATCTTCCCTATCTTGTCAAACGAAAAACCCTTAGCCGTGAGGTGCTTGTCGCTAAATGAATACAAAGGACTCTTGGATCCAGAAGCGTCAAGGTTGTTGTGATCGCCAAAGCCCACCATGAAAATAGGGGACGCATATGGGAATTCTGAATTTCCGATCCTTCCAAAGTCCGGGATCCAGGAAGGGAGGTTTGGCCAGCTTGAATCCCCAAAGGTACCAACGCCACCCATAGTGATGCAGTAGAGGCTATCATAATGAGTTATTCCACTCGTGACGAGATCACGGTAGAGGCCAGCTTCTGACAGGCGATAGTTGGGCTCCACGATTCTGTGCTCTGGGGGAATCAGGTTCAGCAAGGCGTAAAATTTGTCGCGCCTGTCGGTAGCCTTGTACCGCCTTGTGTTTACAAACAGAGTGAATATGTCTGAATGGGCCGGCGAGGTTTGTTGCAGACGGTCTCCCAGAAATTCATGCCACCCACTCTGCTTCTGGAACTCAGCCCTGTAGGCTTAGCCAGTAGAGGCGCCGGTTCTGACTTCAAGAAATTCCCGTAAAGGTCCGAAAATACTGTCATCCCAGTCAGGGCTTCCAGCAAAATTCAGCTGCAATCTGATCCTCGTTTCCCAAAAGAAGAGGAAAAGATTCATGTCGGCCATGTCAATGGTGTGGCGGCCACAGATGAGGTGACAACTGGAGGCGTGGCTGAACTCCTGAAGCACCCAGACCCGGGTCCAGTAGGGGTTTTCGAAAAGCTGCTCCATCGCTTGCTTGTTCGAGTCGTGATTGAGAGACTCTATCTTTTCTCGCATAAAAGCTTCCAGCCGGGGAAAATGGGCGGAAGTTGATGTGCCGTTCCAATCGTCAGATTCCATTCCTATTACGTCTATGAGCTCTCGTCCGTATGAAAGCGACGTTTGCATAAAGGAGAAGGCTCTTTCTGTGGAACCAAGTGCTTCTCCAAGCCATATAAAAACGGTGTCAGCTAGGCTGTAAATCTGGCTCATAAGGGGCACCTGATGACTCTTCTCTTCATCATCGCTCTGGTTGATGCAAAGAGCATCTGCCCAGAGGTATTCAATCGAAGAGTCCTGATACAAGCGTTGTAGAGCGGTGAAGAGATTCTGGCCAACTGGTATATCTTGGCCATCAACCTGAACAGTGCCGACATGGCCCGGGCTACCCCAGGTGTAGGACAAAGCTTTGTATGGCGGAGTCTCGTCAAGCTTGAATGTTAATAGCTTGCACTTGATCGGTACCTGTGTGTGGCGTGGCGGGGAAAGCAAGGCCCCTAGGTAGCCGACAACGGTTATCGGATTGATCAATTCAGGAGAGACTTTTGGAGGGCTCTCGATCTGAAGTAGCCTGATCTCCTGGGATGGGTTGTTTAGAGATTGGTAGATGGAAGGCTTAAGGGCGTGGGTGTTCATCTTTAATGGAACCAGGGTGCTTGATAATTGTGCATGGAATGGGATGGACGGGAAAGTAGATGTCTATGATCCTCTGTAGATATTAAGTGAGGAAAACTAGTGGCGATATTTCGACTGTGCTCTCTTTGAAGAGAAGTATCACTGCTCTTGAGAATGTGGCAGTCGTAAGAGGCGGGGTTATAAGATGGCGGGAGTGAGGCTGAACTGAACCAGTGGCTGTCACGTGTGCTAAGGCTGTTTCAACCTGACAAAGTGGAAGAATGAGGCTGTGCATAAGTGAATCCTAAGAAGCCAGGCTTGATGTGATAGGCTGGCAAGCACAAGACGTAGTGACCTTCAGTGAGACATGACCAGCCCGATTCGCTACAGTTCTCTAAAGACAGATTCCTCCACAGTCCGATCCCCCATTCTCAGGATCACAGTCATCACTCGGATCGTCATAGCACCAGAGCCCGTCTGGACACTCCAGCCCGGCGAAGCCTCCGCACTGGTGTAGCTTCTTGGGCGCGCAGATACCCGTCATATCACAGGCCATCCCGCACGAGTTCGGGATACGCGAGTCGTCGATGCAGCTTGTGCCCTTCTTGCAAGGTGGCGGGGGCTTGGGTGTGAAGCCGCCGCAGGTCTGGTACTGATTCTTGAAGTAGCACCTTCCGGTGCAGCGGTTTAGGTCGGTGCAGTCGGGAGAGTTTGGAATGCATTCCGTGTCCTCGGGGCAGGGGGCAATCTTGAGACCACATGGGCGATCGATGCCCTGCTTTGCAGCTGCGAAGCTGGTGAGGCCGAGGGCGGCGGCGGCGAGGAGGTTCTTGACGAGCATTGTATTCTTGTTGAGTATGTTGGAAGAGACAGAGTAGAGTGGGCTGTAGAGAGAACTGAGGTGAAAGCCTCCTCTGACGGGACGATCAACCTAACTTATACTTGCCCTTAGACAGTAAGCTTAATTAATTCCAGCCATGATTCATCTCTCTGAAACACGCAGGTAAGACAGACCTTTTGATCTGCAGTCAGCTGCCATAAGGCCTCCTGGTGTCCAAGACTCTGATTCCACGATGGGCAAATGAAAGGGTCAGCCACTTCGTATAACCGCGCCATATGCCTTTATTCGCACAAAATGATGACGCTTGATCTCGACGTTGCACACAGCTGACTGCTGAAACGGTGCAGCTGTCAGAAGTCGGCATTATTTACCCCGGCGGCGATCACCCGTGCTGATGGGGTCCCAGTTTTTGAGGCTGGGTCCATTCCAGATGCTGCAATGAGCCTGTAGATCATCTTGGGCTCCATTCTGACTCGCCGCGATGGGCCGAAAAGGGGGCGACGGCATGCAACGTTGAAGTGTTGTGAAGCTCTGACATGGCCCATCTTCTCTGACAATGGGTCAAGTATAGCGACACAGGGTTTTAACGAAAGCTATTGGCTGCCTAGAAATACTCATTCACCTCCAAACACCCACACTAGATTTGTCTATTCTCGGTATGGGCAACCTGCCACGACCCCATGAAATCCATCTCTTCATACGCAGGTGGCAGCACGCGGACCATCTTACCCGTCGACCAGTCGACAAACCACTTTTTACCATTCGAGATGACATAAGAGCTCCTCCGGGGGCTCCGGAATAGGAGGTTGGAGTAGCATAGGTTGGCATACAGCATATCGTGCGCACTCCCCCATTCGTGTCGTGGAAACCATTTTCCCGTCTCTGGATCGACCGAGTCGTTTGGGGAGGAGTCGGCTGACAATTGACCTTCAGAAGAGCCCCAGAGTCCTGATAAACCGCCTTCAACTGCAGGCGAGTCCGGAATGATAGTCTCATTGCCATCGTAGGGGTTGTCGTCCATAGCTATCGTGCTTGACCGTGGCGAATTGGGCTCACTTGATGCGTCAAGATCGAGGGCTGGTGCTAGCCTCCGGCCACGAAACCGCCGTATACGCTCTATCCGTGGAACACTATAGTCGAAAGGAAAGTCTTGGTCTTCGAGGGGGATGGCAACATTTTTCGCCGCATTCAGCCAGTCAAGCCATCTAACAAAGGTTCCCAGTTCGACGCAAGACATCAAGAACTGGTCTGTCTCTGCTCGTAGTCGGATCACATAGCGTCGCCTAGATGAACGTGTCAGTTGAGTTTAGCAGAATACCATGAAGCGGTGCAACTTACTTCTTGTAATCGGCCGCGATGCCAATCTCAGCATACTGCAAAGTATAGCTTTTCACCAGCTTCCCCTGATCGATCCACGGCGGATTGTCGGGGTCAATGCTGGGGCCATCGTGCCTGGTGCGTCCTCCCCACTGCCAGCTTTTCTTAACGCCGTAGATGTTTAGAGCTGTACCATGGAGAGTAACGTGGACCATCCGCCACTGGCGGTCCTCAGCTCTATGGGTTGTGTTCGTGATTTCCATCTTGCGCATGAAGACGCCTTCTAGATCGATGTCACAATAGTACTCTGGGAGCGTTTCATGTGGAGAAGTGCCTGTTTCCTCGTAAATAGGCGGTTGGCATGGTCGTGATTGAATCAGGCGCTGATAAACCAGGTCTTCATCAACAGACAGCTGTAGATGGGCAGGAGAAGTGTGACCGGGCCGTATTCTTTGTTGTGATGATCCACTGGGACCCTCAATCATGCCAACATCCCCATCCAAGAGGTCAGTCTGGTGAGATGCGTCCGGAAAGTGTAAGTCGTCTGCAAATCGGACAGAGAGTTGGCCATTGTCTTTGCCACCTGTGCCGCTATGCTTGCTATTCAATTCATATCTCGAGGCCACAGGTGTAACGTCTGAATCAGGGTTATTCCCATCAATGCTGTTTCTTGGCGTGCCCTTAGGCTCCTTCGGAGGCATTATCTCTTGTGGTGGGATGGGGACGTCATCAAAATCGGAATCGGGATCATCTGTACCATCGGTGAAGATAGTAGATGCCCTAGTTCTCACTGTTGTCGACAAGGCAGTGGATTCGGCTATGAACATCAAGTCGTAACCCAAGATCTTTTCAGAATGATCGGGCGAGAATTTCTGTAGTATCCGAACCTATTTAGAAGCATAGTGAGTGGCAGATTCCTCACCAAACCGTGTCGCCCTGCTTACCTTTTCGAGATCTGTCGTCTCCCGCAAGCTATGCTTGACAGCCTCCAAAAGCTCAAGTCTCTGATAGCAGAGAAGCCAAGATTCATATGAAGACCAGTCTGTCGTCTGCCGGGTTGTTTGTCTAAGGTCATCCAGGTAGTTCAAAACCTCGAAAGCGTAATCATCCCCCTTGCCGAGGTGATATGTTGCAAGACCACTCAACAGTGGGAGTGGCTCTGGGAGAGAGACATGTGTCGTCTCTAGCAAGCCCATGATCTGATTCATGGTAGCTTCAAGTGGACTTACATAGACTTCACCAAGAGGATTTGATCCCACCACGTGCCCAAAGACAAATGTTGGACTGTCGGCCCCTATAACGATAGACCCCGAGTCTCCGGAGTACAGCCCTATGGGGCGTATTAGTTCACTACGACCCCAACCCAACGTGTTCTAGCTCACCTGAGCCTTGAGATAAGACGACAGTCCAATACTCGGCCTGCCCTTTGCGTGTAATGCCTCCCAGAAAAGAAGGAACCGGTTGTAGCATACCAGACAGAACTCTTTGCCTTGAAGCAACGATGAGGACAGGAGTCTCCTCTTCAGGCAAGGTGCCCGGAGCACTCGAGAAAAAGATTGGTTGGGAGCTTTGATTGGTGTCAAAAAAGGCGTTGGGTAGCTGAGGTTCCGCTGTGCTCATGGTAACCAAGGCCCAATCGTTGTCCGGGATCTTGCTGTATTCGCAAAATGCAGAGCAACTGGAAGGAGCAAGGATTGCGGTAGCAAGTGGCGGGATAGTCTCAAAAGAAAAGGGTTGAAACTCGGGGCCCTGAACTGCCCTTATTGCTTCTTGATCATTTTCTTCCAGGTCCTCGTACTCGACATCATCAACGAAATCGTCGTTTTCATCGTCCATCTGATCATCTAGGACCGAGTCAGGGAAGGAAGTGTTTGCGGTGTAAGTTGACTCGACCATGTCATAACCTGAAGTCGTGCTAGACCCATCATCCGACGGGCTGACCCTTGACTGTGTGGTAAATGAAGTCGAATCTGGCTTTCGAGTATTGAGACAACCCGCGTGGCCATCAGGAGGGATTTTCAGCGCATGCAGTTGTAAGAAGAACTCCCTTCCTTGATGGAGCAGATGCCCAGCTGTCAACCCGTAGAACTTTGAATCAACCTGGAGAATGCAACCAATCGTCGAAGTCAAGTATCCACCTCTTGTTCGGGTTGGGATGGCAACGACACTTCCTGACACGGTGAGCCTGGAATGTGGACTCTTCACCGAACCCATGAGTACTGCGACGTGCTCCATAGGGCTTTGGTGTGAGTAAAGGATGCGTGGTCTTTGAGCTCTCCAAAAATAAAGATTGAACAGCGGCTTGAATGCGTCAGACGGCTTTGTTGGCACGCTCTTCCCCCATGTCTTCCAGGAATATCTCGGAGATGACTTGCGCAGACAATACTGCAACTTGAGGTGTTTGCTGTTGAGGAGTGATCTCAAGCAGCTGAATTCGCTGGGTCGGCAAAAAACGATAATGGATGGATGGGCTTCGCCAGCTGAGGTTCCGCACATCCTTAGCTCATAGTCGATATGCTCCAGATGGGCTTTTAACGGCGGGTGTTGCTCCGTGTTCATCCTGAAGAGATTCACCACCTCACGGAATCGACTCTTAAACTCATCAGGTATCTCTGATCCGCTGTGAGGATATACATAGATCTTGGGCGAAATATGAGGTAGCTCGACCGCATCTCGGAATGGGACGTTTTCGTGATGTCCCGGTTCATCCGGAGCAGTAATTGACTCTTGATGTTGAGTGTTATCTGAAGGTGCGACATGATCGAGCTTCGCTGCTGAAGTGATAGGCTGCGTATGGACATCTGAGATATGCGGTAAAGACTTCAAGTGACAGGAAGCGCCACTGTCTGCAACAGGAGGCGAGGGTTCCAGAAGAGCTGTTCGAAATACACTAGATGGAACATCGAGTCAGGGTGTTGGGGCGACTCGGGTTTCTTGGAGGTTCTCACCTTGTAGTGAGAGTCGATGCCACATATTTGAACTTCTTTGGAATGTGTAGCAGCCTGCCCGCGTCAAGGAAAGCGATACCTTCATTTTTCGTCATGGCGCCGTGAAAAGGTACGGAACCAAGTCCAATATATGAATCTCCAACTCATCGATACTGAGGCGAGGTGAGGGCAACAATGCCGGAGACGGAGCGGGGGAAAGATGTCGATGGGGGAAACCTGGCGAAAAGCCTAATGCAGAAATGAGAGGTAGGTTGAAAATTGACTGGGGATCATCGTATCAGGTAAGGTGAGAGTGCTGTATCAACCTATAGCGTCGCCGCATGCTGCCACACCATGGACGCGGCCGAGCAGGCTTGTGGTGGCTGTGCTTCCCAAGGCTGATTTCTGGCCTGCGTCGCTGTCCGCCTTGATGATCCTCTGGCAAGATTTCCATCCAAGACCATTTCTAGCTCAATTCATCTCAAAATGCGCTCCTGCAACGAGCCAGAAGCACAGATGCTAGCAGCTGAGCTCCTCGGTGCTGTCTCCTACAACCCCTCGACAAGCCCGGCTTTCAGCGCATTCTTCAAACATTACAACGCAGTTCTTAGCCCGTCAACGTTCGGCGACGCCGTCACCGAGATCGAAAGCCCCGTATTAAAGTCTCACAAACATGTCGTATCCTGTGTTCAAACACTTAAGAACAACCCAGCATTGACACTCGATGGGTTTCTAGATGTGGCTTTTTCTGAAAAAGACGCCCGGCCTGTGGAGAAGGAGTATGCAGCCAGAGCAGTCGTCAGCGCTGCGTTCATGGTAAACTGCGCATCAAAGGATTACTACTCTGAGGGATTCCAATCCGGTACCGCCATGCGAGTAAAATGGGAGCCGAATCAAGGGTTTGGCGACTTCATGAGGACAGCTTTCACCGCAAACCCGCTTTCAACTGTTGCCCAGGATCAGGAGAAGAAGGTCCCTTATGGGGGCTCATTGAAAGCATGGAAGCTGGTCAAGAGGAACAAGATAAAGATGCGACCCACCAACAACTTGGTAGACCATCTGCTGTACGACCCCAAGGATCGAGTACTCAACGTGTTCCACCAGACCATGTTCCTCCAGAACCAGATCAAGCGGTGTAGAAACGTTGATTTTGATCTCGACTTTGAGGAAAGCTTGAAGCTGTAAGATAACCCGAACACGACACTACACAAGGCTGACTGAAGGTAGGGGAATTTTGCCTCCACGATTACTCTTCGAGACGCTCGTCACCATCCACTGTATTCTCTTTCCTGTAGCAAGCATAGGAAACAAAAGGTCGATGAGACTATTGAAGAAGCTGATCAAGAAGGAATGCTTTGACCCTGAGGCAACATGGGTGGAGTTTGTGAGACCGATTCCAGATAGTTTCACCTTTACATATTGGGGTCCCCGGTTGGCTGAGCTATACGAGGTCGTCAAGAGGCCGCCGCCTACGAATTCTCTTGTTTCGTGGTTTGAGAGACATACCTCGGAAAGGAATGCGTTGACTGTGGCGATCATCGGGCTTTTCCTATCGGTTTTTCTGGGCCTTCTGTCCCTGGTGGTTGGTATCTTGCAATTGATTGTAGCGTGGTTGGCTTGGAAAGATGGTCAGACATAGAGCGGCGAGAGTGCGGCTTAGGGGATATGCGCAGAGTGCTCCATAACCACTCACGCCTTTCTTTACTTGACTGTGAAACCTGATGATAGATTATTTCTATGTTGGTAAATAACACTAAGTAACAAATTTTCCAAGAATAGATTTGGCCCGTGACTTCTTCACTCTAACTTCGTGCTTGCGGACAGCGTGTAAGAGGCATAATAGTGAGGACACGATAGTGATGTCCAAGACAGGGTCTTGTGACCCTGGAAGTAATACCACCCCTTCACTGAAGGATGCGTGTAGGTCTTTCTCAAATCCACAGTGATGGTAGATTGCCACTATAGAGTCGTTCTCATCGTCTGGAGATGTCTGCTCCAGGTCTATCAAGTCGTAACGCAATGATCCAGCGTTGTTCATGTGCAACTGCCATTTGGGAGAATGAGGCGGCAGTGAATCCCTAGGGTCCGAGGCTTTCAGGCTGAGCTCTAGACTTGGGAATAAACTCTTGGTTGGTTCAACGGGTGTGGTGGAAGCCAGTCTCGCTCCAACACAAGTCCGAGTCCTGGGCGACTGGATGGCCAGCGAATACCCATTTCTTTTGTGGGGAGAAGATCTAAAAGAATCAGCAAAGTTTCTCCTTCACCCAGTACTTCGAACTTGCATTGTAACATCCAACGCATCACGTCCGATGCATCGCTCTTGAATAGTTGCAGGCAAGCCACTTGGATCCATGTCCACAAGGAATCTGACGTCGTCGTCAAGATGATAACCGCAGGGTTTTGGCAAAAGACAAAGCTCGATTTTGTACTTCCTCGAACCAAATGGAAAGGGTCCAAGTGCTTCAAAGTACCGCTCGGAGATGTCGTATATCGGCAGATGGGACGTATTATCCGTGTGCTTTGGAAGATAGAGGGCTCGTGTGAGATGTGCGGGGGCACCTTCCTGCACCTGAGCCTGTTGGATCTTTTGTTTGTATTCAAATCCACGGGGTGAAAACCAAGAGGCATCACAGACGGTCGTCGAGAAACAATGCGAGGTTGCCATTGTTATTTTGAACAGATGATGGAGTGGAAGAGGGCCTGAAATTGGATCGAATAATAGCTTCCATCAACCAAGGTCTTAGATGGACAGTATGCTCTTCTTCCTATGAATTATATATCCCACCACCACATCATTCTGAGAGTGAAACCGGAGGTTCAACATCACATGGATATTTGCCTTGCAAGGATTGTATAAATGTTGACTAACAGATTTCCGCAAATTGTCCAGGCTGTTGGCCTGTCAAGCCATGGGGCCAGCATCATCTCCGATTGGCACCAACTCCGATCAGCACCCATCTCCGACGATATCCTTGCCATGTCCGATAGTGCTTTTCTCCGAATGGGGACAATAACTTGGTGGCTCCGACAGCCAAGACTTCAATAAAGCCTAACGAGGTAATGGATCTGATCCATGTCATTAAAGCTTGGCAAATTTTCTTGCCACTGCACGCTATCGAACGACTGGAGCGTCATACCGGCTTCTGTGGAGTTTCAGTTAGCCGAAGAGGACCTGACCAGGATCATCTCAGATTATCTGATCAACACCCATCTCCGAGGACGTCCTTATCATGTCTGACAGTGCTTTAGGGTAATAGGCTTTGATGCCGTCATGTATTGGTAATTGTGTATTTTACTATGGAGGCTGATTGCCTCCTTTAGAGACGTTGAGGATGACAAGATGAATCAAGATCCTGCTTGGCCTCAGTTGTAACACATCGTCGCTCAGTATTTGCTCTTCACGGTCCAACACTACCATGCGCAAAGCAGAAAATAGTCCTTCTATACAGCGCGAAAATTCTGTGGCTAACGACTCATTCTACGTCCCTTGTCCTTCTCGGGAATCCCCCACCAACAGACCAGCATCGTGAACAGTAGCACAAGAACTACTGTATGCAAGATAGAAGTCCCGACAATCTGAGCGAATAGGCCAGTAAGAAACGAGGCCATGGCGCCCCCTAAACTTCCGATGGTGGTAATAGTTATAATTTCCATTGATCTCGCCGCAGTAGGGCACACAAAGATTGCTGCCACATGCGGATAGACAAGGCCAAGCATTGCACCAACAGCAAACGCTGTCATGGCAGCATTGTCGACATCAGGGATGAGCCAAACCAGAAGTTGAAAGACAGATGCGAGGATAATAGATCCATAAACCAGGGAATTTTGGCCCAGTCGTTTGTCCATGTCGGATGAGCTGAGCCTGCCAATGGTGATGCCAGTCCAAAAGCTGGCTAACACATACCCGAACAATCGAGGATTACCATCGCGGGTGTCGATGAGAAAAGCAATGGTCCACCCGGATATAGAAGCCTCCACTCCCCTATAGGCCAAGATGAACACAGCTCCAAGTAGAACTGTTCGCGTGTAGAGTGTCTGAGGAGCCTCTCCCATAGTCATGACCGCTGTCGACATCTCTAGATCTCTGCAATTTGTGTTCGGGGCCTTTTCATGGCGCCGGAATGACCACGAAGAAAGAGCGAGAGCCGAAACGGCGAGACCAGAAACGATGATGTAAAATCGACTCCATGGCGCATTCTCAGCTGTCACCATGACTGTTGCGACAAGAGGCCCGGCTGTGGCGCCAATGCCATAGCATCCACAGAGAATCTCGGGCAGAAGGGAATGATTTGGGAAGTGGCAACAAAGGGCCTTCCCCAGAATCCTGTTAATCGCTGCGCCGAAGCCAATGAGGGAGAATGCGATAGGGATCAGGGGGAACGGTGCCGCTGCCACTATCGGGATACAGCCCAAGACAACGGCCATATTTCCTATCCTGAAAACGTCGACTCGACCAAGTCTCGGGTATAGGTCATCGAGGAATATCGCGGCGAATAGGCATCCGATGCCTTGTCCGATGAAGATGAGCGAAACAACTGCATATCCGATGCTGTAGTCTCTGGAAGGATGTTAGATTACATACAGCTCTACCAAAGGGGACAAGTAGCTACTTTTCCATGTAGGGGAGAATGGCACCTAAGCTCCCGTCGTTGAAGCCATTCAACAAGCTGGCAAGGCAAACGGTAGCCAGCTGAAGCCTATTCATTGGGTCCTGAACTTCCAAATCATCCTCCACAATCTTCATAGTTGTTGTCTCAGGCATTTGTAACACAGTATATCGATCGGCTTGGTCGTGTCGACATGGCGTGGGTCAGTGTTGAATCGCGTTCGTTTCTACCACGGCTTGGGTGTCTGAGCAGTCGGGGTAGATATTGCGGGAGAAGCTGGATACTTGTTAGTAATGGAGGACGACAAATAGTGGATTGATGAGATGGTAGGTAGAGTAACGTCAAGTCAAGGGTCTGTCTCGTAACTGCCCCGTGACCAGACAATCTATCCCATCGTGTCAGCTTGCAGAAGTCCGATGGGATCACATCTCCGATCCGAAGGGGCCCACACATCTCCGACTCCGATTCGCATTGCCACGGTCCCACAGCGCGGAGACTCACGGAGATCATCAGACGGTGAAGAATTGAGCTACGACGAGTTGACTGTTATCCACTCTCCAGTGCAGAGATTCAAATAAATAGCTCTAACCAAGATGTCTTCGAATTCTGGAATCAACACATCGTGCATCCGAGAACATAGGTCACCCACCTGAGTAGAGGCTAGCCTTGAGAAGATCAAGCACTAGACCAAGCAGTTTCCGATCACAGCGTCGCCTCGAACCTCATTACGGTTTCATTCTTGGCGAGATACAACGGCCGTGTCACATTTTGCTTACCAAGCCCTGACATGCGCTCTCTTTTGGCTCGGATAACTGGGACACCCCCGGTTCGTGTCAAAATAAGGTAAGATCCAAGCTCGAAGTGTCCCACCAAGTGCTAAACTTCTTCAAGTCCAGAATGCGACTACGTGTTTCTTCGCGGGTACGGCGAGGAAGCTGTTGGACAGTATCTCCGAGGCAAAGTCACTCTCTTTGTTCGCGAAGGTGAAAGTGTCAAGGGAGTCCAGCTAAAACTCTCCCGTCAAGTCTCTCTCTGGTATGTTGCGACGAAAGAGGTGACCCTGTGGGACACTGTTAACATGATACTGTAGGGATCACAAAACAGAGGCCGGCGATAAAACGAAATTCGAAGCGTCAATCGTGCACGAATGGGATCCTTTCCTAGTCCGAGGTCAGCCTAGCCAAGTCTCCAAGACTGGAAGGGTCTATGAATGGCCTTTCGAAGTCTTCATCCAAGGTCACCAGGAGGAGTCTTTCAGAGGTTGCAGCCGTTGTTCCAACACATATCAACTGGACGCTTTCATCATCCACCAAGATTCCTCACAAACGCTTCAGTATTTTATTCCGATTCGAATAATTCGGTCGCCTTCGCTCTCCGACTACGAACTTATGGATCCTGTCACGGAACAGGGCAAGTGGATGGGAAAGATCGAACACAGCGTTTCAGTCGATCACAAAGCTATTGCACTTGGAGGACTTATCCCGGTCCATGCAGAGCTGTCAAAACTTGACGACGATGTTCAAGCGGCAAACGCAAAATTTTCTCTCTACGAGAGACATGCGATACTGAACGATGGGATGTCATCTTATGAAGGACGGAGACTGGTGGAGGAATGGCCGCTCGACTTGAGCAACACCAACGAGCGGACTCAAAGTTGGCAACAGTGTTTGAGACTTCCAAAGGTGGTCAGGAGGTGCTCTCCAGACCTGGATGTCTGCGGCGTCACCGTCAGCCATACACTGCACTTTGCTGTGACACTGAAGGAGGGTGACGCTGAAGCAGAGGTACGTCATTCCCTATTTCTCTGAGGGTCGTAACTGACGGAGGTTACAGTATGAAACATCACTGCCAATAACTTTGTTCATCTCTCCGGAGTTACCGATCAACGGTTGGGGCGCTTTCGTACAGGAGGGTGAGAAGACCACTAAGGATGCTCTTGAGGCTCTGTCGGAAGGCATTCAAGCCCCGCCGAGGTATTGCAAGATTGACGAGGGAGAAAGGCGGTGCGAGATTATTGTTGATGCGCCTCCAGCTTATAGCAGGCTGTGAGGACGAGGCTCAGATTTGGGAAGACAACACTTGACGGCGTATGAGTGATAGAGTTTTGGATACCAAAATGGCCAAGAGGCCAGCGCATTCTTGGAAATAGCCCAAAGAAATAGATGAAGGCAAATCTCCTTTTACGATATCACGGTCTATCGACCTGTGAATGGCCCCAAACTCCTGGCCTCTTTTAAGTGATGGCTGTCAGGTCATCGTCGGCTTGCGGAGTAGAAAAGTCCCTATCCCAAAAGTCCTATCCGAGTCAGTGTTGAGATATCAAGAGAAGGGATAATAATGTACGTACCCAATCTATTGCATCAGGCCTAAACCAATCAACGTTGCTAACCCAGTCCTCAAATCTACTTTCGGCCAGCTCTCTTGCTGGAGATGGCGGTGAGGCTCGTGATAAGCGAGATCTGAAATCATCAGTTCCTGCTGGTAAATGCGGGTTGCGCGTGACTTACTGTAGACACCGCAAGATGGGATAAATGTGTGAACAAGCTGGACTCTTTCTTTTCAGACACTCTAAGCGAACCACGGCCGCATCAATCACAGCCAAGTGCTCAGTAAAGTCAGCGTCATTAGGCATGTCCAGTAAGCACGATGTGAGGGCGCAAGCTCCGTGAAGTGCATTGCAGCTGATCGTCCCGTTGACAAGCCACCGATAGCACTTCAATCTTGGAAGCTGGAAGAACTGTCGGTGTATGTCCAATAAGGCCAAGCCAGACTGAGCGCATCTATCTCTTGACTCCGGACGGAACCGGCTTGATCGAGAGTGGTGGAATGGCCGATGGAGAAGCAGATAGAGCTGATGTGCATAGGTCTGTAGAATACACCAATGCGCATAACCTGCAGTATCCAGGATACTCCTTGCACCATTGACAAGATACAGCGAGTCCCACTGCTTCAGTTGTTCTGATATCTCAGCGTCGAAAGGGCCGAGTGCCGCTTCGTTCAGCTGATTAGGGCCAGACACATGACTATGAACTCGCGTTGAGAGCTGAAAGAGCTGAAAGTGAAACCTGATGAGTGACATGTGCGTCACTCGTCGTGATGAGGCCTGGGCTGGTGATGTCAAAATGGCATTCTCTTGTATCTCATCGTCATTGGCGTCAGCTGGCATCGTGGCTTTCATGTTGGCGAGAGACGACAGGTCAATGTCTCGATAGAGAAGTGTCTGGTCGGTGTGCAGGATCAAGATGCCCGCCCAGCAGCGACGACGACGCTCTCTTTCGATGAAGTTGGGGGCATCGCCATTGATATGGCAACGGAGAGCAATGGCGATGTGCAACGCGTTTCCAAGCAGGACCCAACCATACTCAGCCCCCTCAGTATTTGCGATGGTGTGGATGAGAATTAGCAATGCCTCGAGGGTGTTGAGATTGTGCCGGACGAGGAATTGGTCTTGTGAAAGACACATCATGGCTGCTTCTCGGCACTTGAGGGACAGAGAGGAAAGATCCCGAGGTGTAGATGAGTCTTCCCATAGCTCTGACAGACCGGGATCGGTGGGAGGGACAGTCTTTAGAGTTAATCCGCAAATAGCGTAGAGCAAAGCCAGCCATGAGAGATCGGCTTGTTGAGGATTCTGTAAGAAGGCCCAGTACTGCTTCTGGAATGTCGGACCATGCAGGATATGGAAGAGTGGGGATAGTGTCGCAAAGTAACGAGTGACAAGGTACTCGCAAACGGGGTCGGGGGGTATCGCCGTAAGGAGCTCGGTGACTGGCTTGCTTGGGCCAAAGGACAAAGCGAAGGGGACATCCGTAGGAGCTGGGGGGGTCGACTCAACTGGTGGTCGACAGAGAACGGCGTCCCATCGGTTTTGGATCGCCTCCGGACTTTGACTTCGGGGTAAGGCTGACCCCGGCTCCGGCTCCGAGGACTCGGGAGTCTGATGCTGAGGCTGAGATGAAGGCCGATCAACAGCAGGTGGGTTCCGTCGCCGTTGAGGCGCACGCCGACAGCTCGTAGGGGAGTACGAACACGAGGCCTGCCAGCCCCTTCGCAAGCATGTCGAGCAGGGCAATTGACGGTCGCAACGGAGTTTGGAGTGTCTGCAGGGCTCACAGCTTAGTGGCTTCCTGGGCCGGCGCTTCAGCTGTCTATCCGCTGTATGAGAACTAGGAGTGCTTATGATCAAATCCTGTGTCATGGCGATAGGAGTTGATAGATAGTGTGAGATAAGGTGGTCGGAGCAAGAGTTTGACGTGGTGAAGTGAGGGTCTCGGACATTTGCGTGGATCGGATCGGACATGTGACGCGGACTTGAGTGGAGGGCTTTCTCCGAGCCACGTTTACGTCATCTCCGATTACCTCGGTACGGCCAGTCATGTTAACTACCTACATAAGATAAAGATCAAAATTATCAAGAAACTCTAGGTTAAGTGGGTGTATCACAGATCTCAGGCATGTGCAATTTGAATCGGCCTTTAGCTACCTAATTCAATCCCTCTCGAACCCCTTTGACCACCAACTCTCCTCGCTCCAATAGACGGGGTTGCTATCAAACCTTGGCCTTGTATTGAAATTAGGCATCGCCGAGGCAGCGGACGCGGAAATTACCCGTAGAAGTCTCAGAATCAAGCGGAACCCAAATGGATCCGGAGTCACCGCTTGGCTGGAACTTGCCCGCGTAGTAGTCGAACAGGGGGAACCAGACGACCACGCCAGACTGGTTACCCTCACAGTCGATGGGGATCTCGATGCTTGTGCCGCTGGTAACAGAGTAGCTGGAAGACACCTCGAGACCAATCTCAGCCGTCATGACATCGAAGAGTGAGCCTCCGAGGCTGACTGAGGCCGTAATACCAACTGTCTCAGTCTTGCTCTTGGAAGCTACCCATTTGCCGCCGTTGGGGAGACGATCAGTCATTTCAATTTGAGCGCCAGGTCTCTCGACACTCTTCCGGCGGTTTGTGATCTCGAAGCTGTCGTCATCCTGTGGGCGCATTAGTTGTACTCAACTGGAGGCCAGGGCAGCAACTTACTCGAGCGTGCAAAGCATGCTTGGCTTTCTGCTCTTCCTCAATCTGCTTCACCTCTGCAGCATTTTCTTCAATAGTCATGACCTCCTCAGTTACGCCAGCAGATTCACCCGCAGCTACTTTCATAGCAGCCATGCGCCAGTCTGTGTTAGCCCTGACTGCAACCTCAGTCCAGGGCTTGGGCTCAGCGGGAGACTCATAGCCGCCGCCATCGTCGGGTTCACAATAGGAGATGATGGCCTTGGTGCGTCGGCCCCATTCCTTGCTGGAATCGCAAACTTCCTTGTCTTCGTTGTTGCAGAATGAGATGCGGCAGTTGCCCTCACGGAAGATGCGACAGGCGCGTTGATTGACGCAGACGTTACGTTCATCACCGTTGCCAAAGTAGACATTGCCGTCAATGATGCTTCGGCCTTTGCCTGAGTGAGTAATCATGCTCCATACTTCAATAACTAGGTGTCGTACAGTCTTTGTAGGACGGCTGAATCAGTCCGTCGCATTCAATGCCAGGCTTTGGGCGAGTTCCATCAAACTCGCCGTCGGATTGGGGCATTGGAGTTCCAGTGACGAGGCCATAGGCCATGACGAGGGAAGCGAGTGAGGTCTTGGAAATAAGCATGATGAATAACCTGTCTTTCTGTCAGGCAAAGAAAGGGGGGAAGAGGCGGCAGTGAGCAGTTATTGTTTCGATCAGATGGTTCTGTGTACCGGAGATGTCTTGTTGCTTGTTGAATCACTTCCTACGGAAAGCAAGCCATCTTTATACTTGATAGAGACCACCCAAATGCCCTCCATTGCATCGTTTCCCCCATATTGTCCCATCGCTTCATCCTCGTCTGTTTCAACCGTCATCCGCCACAGACGTCAAAGAGGCATACCGAGATCCCCAATGCCTTGCGTTCTGAAGGATGAAGATCCATTCACAGGTATAGCCCACTATGACGATCTTGTTGGTCGCTGTTCGGACGGTCGGAGACTCGGGGAGGCCGGATGCCAAGGTGTGAGATGTTCCTTTAGAATCCATCATAGACAAAATGTCGAGAATCCTTTGCGAGGATGCTTCTTGGCGAGTTCATACAGAGTATCTGATAGGAGGATGCCACTAAAAGTCTCCGCAAGTTGGAACGATACTGCCTCGTTAAACTGAGACATGCAACTCGACTGTGGCGGGGAGCGGCTATGCGAGAGAAGAGGGATTTGAAGCAGCCAAGACCATGTGCTGACTTGTTTCGAGTAAAAGCTTGTTGTTTTCTGGACATTTTCAAAAGTTCTCGGGTAGTTTCAAATGGGACTTCCTGAAACTGGTCAAAATGGCGATGATCCGATCATTTTGATGGCCTGCGTCCCAACACGGCACCACGTGGGCTGGCTGGACGTAAGAAGCTGACTTTGAAGATCCTTTGTTGTCCCTTTCTCTCAATATCTCACTTAACATGATGTCATGGGCTACTGGATTTGAAAGTCCTATGCGGCAGAGAGTGCTAAACGGGAACATTCATCGCCGATTGTTCTTCTTTGAGAAGTAAGCGGTAGGCAACTGAGACATGGGAGGGAATAACACGAGACTTTTCAAGCACCCTTGTCAATAAATAGTGACGGGGAATTAAGTGATGGGCACAGGCATTCTCGGAGACTTATCGAGACCTTCTTGGTAGGTTGTCCAGAAGGAAACAGGGTCCAGACAATAGCTACTACCAGAGTTATTTGGGCGCATAAAATACAAAGGCTATGAAACACAGAATTAAGCTCTTTGTTTTAACTTCCGACATTCCTACTCGGTCACAAACAGCCTCCATGTCGTCAGCCAAGATAAACCAGCCCCAGATGATCAGTCTTTGAGAACCCTGATGGTCACTTCCAAGACATGGCAGTGGGACCATCACCAACACACATTTCATGCGAGGATTGGGCTCTTCCATAGAAATGACGGCAGTAGCTGTGCCAAGAGCAAACAGGACCCGTGTTGGTAGGATCATCGCTGCTTAGACAAGTTGCGAGAAGATTGTTGGCCGTAAGGGAGGCTGGGCCCCTACATAAGCTGAATCAGAAGGGAGAAGGACTGCACTTTCATCCTCCAACGCAATTCCTCCTTCTCTCTTGACACTTCTGCAGTCATGATTCCATCACAGCACTTCCTTCTCGCCGCAGCGGCATCCGTTTGCATGGTATCGCCTGCTCGAGCCCAATGTCCTGCTCCCATTAACAAAATTAACGACGGGAATGTCACATTCAACGCGACCGGAGACACCTCAGCCACCTTTGTCAAGACGGATCCTTGGCATCTTTCCTTGACCATTGAGGACTCTCGTCGAGAAAACACGCGTTACGGCTCAGAATGGAACACGCTGCAAGACTTGGGCGTCTTTCTTAGCGTGCCAGAGTCATTCATCGGCACAAGGGATGGCAATCGGACCCAAGTCTGCATGTACCGAATGGAAGGCCAGAATGCGACTTCTGATGCTGAGAACAACAGCGCAAGGTCGTCCTGCAACGGTATCCTCAGTGAAGACTGCCAGAAAGCGTTGCGAAGTGTCTCAGCCCCAAAGGATGGGGAATGCCCGTCAGCTCCATCAAACGTGGCTGAGGCCTGTGGCGAGTCCATCAACATCTGGACTTGTAAGTTTTCTCATCCTTGTTGGTATTAGTTGAGTACATACTAATCATCACTTAGCCGTTCCTCTCAACTTTTCAAGTTCCAACTGCTCCGTTGATGACCTTCCGGGTGTGAATTTGCCCAACGACTACGAGACCTTTCAGCTATCTGGAGGTGGCCTTGTTCCTCCAGATGCCGACAAGGACTCATTTAAAGTTTATGACCTGCGTGTTCAACAACCCATCCCAGTCCTTCTGTCAGTGAGGCTTCCTGACGGCAAGTCGGCTGCTGAAGTCATATGCCTGGCTCCAAGCAACATAACCCAGAGCAGTCGCAGGCCAGAGGGCGAGTTTCCGCCTAATGCTGCCGGCAGCTTGGAGCCAAGAGGGGCTTTCGCGTTCGTGGTGGTGGCCATGTGTGCGGTGGGACTGGTTCTAGCACCTTGATATAGACCAAATGATGATCATCCTTTCTTGTCCAGCTCTTCGGTCATGCTCGCTCCTATTCAACTCTTTGAGTTCTTATTGTGCGTTCCCTGAGCCTTTCCGCACCGTACCTTTCTCGTCAAGTCCAGAAGTCTCTACACTTCTATGAGACGGTTCGTAAAAGGCCAGCAACGATGCAACGGGGACCCAGCTATCATTAGTGTCAGGGCAGCCGTGTGCCGCCAATGAGGTCTTGAGCGAGATCTAAAGTAATCAAATAAATGGATCATCCAAATCTTGCCAAGCCATTATAGGAAAGTCAATCCACTAGACTTGGCCCCCAGCTGCTGTCAACATGGATACACGAGAGCCTCAACGACCCACAAGCAATGCCAACGTTACACGATGAAGATCATCTCCATATCAAGAGAAGAACCTTTGCAACGTTGATTGCAGAATTGACGTGCAACCAAGGATCATAGTTCGTATTGCAAATCGATTCCCAACCGACTGGTTCCTTTGTCTTTAAGTCCCATCAAATTGCCGTCGTTGCCGGGTATCGGTCTACTATACCAAACCGTTGTTTTAGCCTATTGGACCGGCTCGGAACTTCTGTAGACTTCGACATGCCCCATTTATATTGCGCCATTTGTCTCTTTAACCAGCGTCGCACTTGAGATTGATATCGCATGTTGGTTCGCCCCTAAGCAGAAGTTCCTGTCGATATTAATCAGGAAGGTTGCGGTTGGTTCAAGATCCTCCAAAGCACGTTGTCCCTGGGTGTTCATCCTTTGGAGCATGTGCCGTTCGTTTCGTTCATAGGTCACGCCATTTCGATCACGAACTTCACGGTTGTGCAGGCTCGGCCCTTTTGATGGGTCCAGCGTTTGACATGTTGGAAGCACAGTTAGATCTGTCGATCGTACTTATAGAGTTACCATGTTCCATTCCCGCCCTTCTGCTTTCCCTGGATCTGCAACTGTGACCAACTGAAACCACTGAATCCCATGTCTTTGTGAACGAACGACTACCTATATACCTTGACAAACAGGTAACACCATGTCGAACAACGTCAACCCCGATGGGGGCATAAAGCCCGCTGCTATTGCATCTACAAAGGGCGCGTATGCGCCCGAGGAGCCGTCCTCGCCCGACATTTCTCCCTCAGACAAGGACGGCCAGGACCACCAGGTTCATCAACTCCACGACGAGCACGATGAAGATGCAGTTTATGTCAAAGGACATCCTGTCATTCGAAATGGTATTGCATTATATGGTATCTGATTGGACTTGCTGCTGATACAAATGAACAGGCATGGATGTGTCCAAGTACTTGATTTCAGACCGTGATGATGGAGATCCAGCCTTGACGTTCCGCGCCGTCATTTTGGGTTCCCTATTTACGGCTCTTTCCAGCGTCATTACGATGCTCTACGTTTTTAAACCAACTCAAATGCAGGTTTCTGCAGTGTTTCTGCAGCGTAAGTCCCGTCCCGCCTTGTACCCCCAGACTAACTAACATGAGATTTTTATAGTCCTAGTCTATATCTTCGGCCAAGCCTGGGCCCTCGGAACTCCTCGTCCCGATCGATTCAAGTCTCCTTGGGTCCAGAGCGTCCTTCGATTCCTCAACTTTGGCCAACCCTTCAAAATCAAGGAGCATGTTGTCGCTGCCCTCATCGCCTCATCCGGAAATAACGGCCTATCCGGAGTCGAGGTCTATGGCGTTGAACGTCTATTCTACAATCGCAGCGTTACTGCCCTTACCGCCGTTCTCGCAACCTTCTCCATCTCCCTCTGCGGATTTGTCTTGGCCGGAGTCCTACGACCTTTGATCGTCTACCCCGCTGAGATGGTATACTGGTCTACCCTTCCGCAGGTTGTTCTCTATCAGAACCTTCACTTCGATCAAAAGGCCAACAAAGGCCGTCTTATCAAGTTTGGCTGGGCTCTCGGTATCGCTGCCGTCTGGGAGATTTTCCCAGCCTACGTCATGCCCTGGCTTGGCGGTATCTCCGTCTTTTGCCTTGCATCGATGAAAGCGCCTGAACACACTCGCACCATCTTCTCAACCGTCTTTGGCGGTGCTTCAAGCAACGAGGGGGTGGGTCTTTTCAACTTCTCGCTGGATTGGCAGTACATCCAGAGTCAGTTCCTCTCGCTCCCTCTCAAGCAGCAGCTCAACTCTTGGATTGGGTATATTTTCTGGTACATTGCAATGCTTGCTTTGTATTATGGAAACGCCTGGAACGCGAAGGATTTCCCCTTCATGTCGACCGCCCTCTTCCACGGCAACGGGACTAGGTTCGATAGTACTTCCATCCTTAATGAGCACGGCACCATCGATTTTGACAAGCTCGAGGAGGTTGGCCTGCCGCATATGACCTCGAGCACGGTCTGGGGCTACTTCACGATGAATCTAGCGATTGGTGCCTTGATTACACACGTCATCCTTTTCAACGGCAAGGACATGCTACTAGCATGGAAGCAGGCCCGCAGCAGGACTCAGCCTGATC
The DNA here is from genome assembly GCA_011320165.1 of Fusarium protoensiforme. NCBI lineage: Eukaryota > Fungi > Ascomycota > Sordariomycetes > Hypocreales > Nectriaceae > Fusarium > Fusarium protoensiforme. The sequence continues at coordinate 39,288 of JAANQP010000402.1, read as the reverse complement.
CCCATTACCAAGGCATGCTCAAGTACAAGGAAGTCCCAATGTGGTGGTATCTCATCCTCTTTGTTCTTTGCTTCATTGCTGGAATCGTGGTCACCACCAAAGGCGAGACAACTCTTCCGGCTTGGGGTTTTGTTGTTGCCCTTCTTCTAGGCGGCTTTATTGCCCCCTTCTCTTGTATCCTCTACGGACTCTATGGAACAGGAGTTGGAACCAACGCACTATCAAAGATGATAGGTGGTGTTGTCCATCCCGGTCGTCCTCTGGCAAACTTGTACTTTGCCAGCTGGTCCCACCAAGTCATTCTCTTAGCTGTCAATCTTTCCAACTGGCTCAAGGTCGGGCAGTACACCAAAGTTCCGCATAGAATCATGTTTGCCACGCAAGTCTACGGAACTCTTCTAGGCGCGGCGCTCAACTACGTCGTAATGACCACCATTGTCAGCAACCAGAAGGAGATCCTCCTGGACCCGGTTGGCAACAACGTTTGGAGTGGCTCAACGATGCAAAGTCTCAACTCACAGGCTGTCACATGGGCAATGGCCAAGCAGATCTATGGCGAGAATGGGCGTTATCTCATTGTTCCTCTTGGCTTGGTTATTGGTCTCGCACTGCCCTTTGCGCATTGGGGCGTCATCAAGGTGTTCCCACGCGTCAAAGACTGGCCCATCAACACGGCATTCATTGCTTCATACTCCGGTGCCACAACTTACTTTGGCATCACCTCCTGGATTTGGTCGTCGATTGCGGTAGGTATCTTCTCGCAGGTTTATCTGAGACGCCGGCTTCCCAACATTTACAACAAGTACAACTACCTCATCGGTGCGGCGTTGGATGGAGGTTCTCAGATTGTCATCTTTATTCTTTCCTTTGCTGTCTTTGGTGCAAGCGGAAAGGAAACGCCGTTCCCAACTTGGTGGGGAAGGCCAGATGGGAACCCAGATCACTGTCTGTAAATGAGCAGACTTCCAGCTAAGAATCAAGATAGGCGCAGTGGACGTTGATCTCGTGGGCCTGAGCGATATGGACGAGGGTAGTTGTCGATGTGTGGGATTGGTAGCTTAATATCTACAGCTCGTTGGGGCATCCAAGAGGAAGTGGCGTACTAAGCAAAATTGATTCCTATGTTAGATTTACAAGTCTTCCAGACCAGAGCTTCATGTCCTAGAGTTACAAAGAGTCATATCAAATGCTGTGGCGCGGGTGAGAAGATGGCCACTCAGTCTTGGCAGCCAAGATATCACTGGTCAGCCTAGAAGGCGCCACATAATAGAGTAAGATGCCGAGTTGTACCTGACGACTAATCCAATGTGATTGGCTACTATTCATTCTGCAGTGGCTTGCATAAACAACCATACAGTACTTCCATAAAGTTGAACAGACACCTGGGAGAAGGTGACTTCTTTCACCTGTACTTCTATCTCGACGACTGGGATCGGAACTCAAGATAGAGGCAAATTGGTAGCTTTTACTCACTCTACGCTACAACCATTTGCCATCTTAGGCTTTCTTTGCTGACTTTGTCGGCCCCGTAACCAACCTGGCTGCGAAGGGGATAGGCCATGCAAAGCTATCTATGGGATCCTCTGTTACCTCGCCTGAAGTTATCAGATCAACAATGGCAACGCCGATATAGCCTCCGATAGCTGTAAGAACATGCCACCTTTTCCCTGTTAGCCACGATAAAACAGCACAAGAGGATAAGGCTAGAACATACCATCCGTGAAGTTCAAGGAGGAAGGCAACAGGTATGCCAACTGTGTGTCTCGCGTCAATCAGGTGACGACACGCCCAGTCATCTATCAGCCAGACGGTGTATCCAAGGAGGAAAAAGCCTATACCAGCGTCAGCCGTAACTCTTAGCTTCTTACCAGACAAGATAACTCACCGCCCCCAACAAGGGCAACATTCCGAACTGCCCTCCTGATTTCTGGGTCTGGGACTTGCTGAGGAATCAACTTGAGATTGTGAGTCGCAATGATGTAGACCCCTAGGCCAAATGTCGAGGCGTGTAGCAGGAATTCATCCATGACCATGTGCGTTACCATGACGATAGTAAATAGCGAGCCGAGGATTATTCCTATCCATTTAGTCCGTTGTGGACTTGCTTTGAAGGTGAGGAGACGGTATATAAGCGGCGTCGTCAGGAGGTGCATCGATAGCTCGTCGGCTACCAAAGAGTCAGAAGATGTAAGGGCCACCGAGTTTGAACTCAACATACACATCTGAGTGTGGTATTTCATGGTCATATGGTATCCAGCCGAGCACACGCCCACGCCGATTAGACCACAGTACGAAATCCATCGTGGTACCGTAGGGGAATTTGAAGGTCGAGACAAGCCATAGATGCCGTAGGCGACTACACGGTGTGAGCGAGTTGTCTACAGGCTGTTGTGGATAGGACCGACGGACCGAAGGTGAGACTGCTCAGGGTGTTTACGAATTCAGCGATATACCGCGTCACGACATAATCCTGGGCGCGTGGGACGGTATGTTAGAGCTCTATCTTGATGACGGATACAGATAAATAAAGTACCTCCTCGCAGAAGCTATGTATCGTGGTTAGCAATGCCCAGTCTGAGTAGATACAAACACCTACTTCAGATATGAAGTCTGAGGTCCCCAAAATGGTGTCGCCATGGCCGTCTCAACTCCCGATGACCGTCGTGATGGTTGTTTTTGCCACTTTTCCACCCAAGCCAAGGGAGGGCTACGTAAACCATTTTATACGCCCTCGGACCAGCCGGCACCAACGACACAGTTATGACGCTGGGCGGTGGCTTGCAGCAGAAAACCTGCAAGACCTCGGGAGGAATGGACCAATGGGAGACTAGGGAATTAGACACATCTCAGTCTGGTCTGCGAGAAAAAGTGCCGAGTGTTCCGGTGGACAGCTCGTCTGCGGTATTTTGACCGTGCCTTGTTTACGACGTGTCCTTTACTGGATTACACAACTCTTAGAGATGGAGTTTATCTTGATGAGGCAGGCTACATACTGTTGTCGAGCCTCAACCGTTGACCTCTCATAAAGGTAATCGTTATCTCCCCTGGAAAACTATTCCCAGGCTTCGTCCAATTGAGACAAGTGCCAAGAGTCTAGACTCGTTACATCCTTGCACATTCACGTGAAACCGAGCTGTGGATGCATGCATTACTAACTCTGTGACTCTGTGGAAGGGTAGATAAGGTTGCATTACAAACTCAACGCGGTTGTCTAGGGTAAATGGCATTCTCAACACCACCAACCTACGGACGGGTCTATGGTGGACGAAACGACAGAACGACACAATCACACAATCTCTACATCAACCCGGAAGCCATCCCAGAAACTCAGTTCCTTGAATCCCTTTGGTCCGCCCATATAATAGAGTGAAGTATACCCGATGCGCTCATACAGAGCACCTTTGGCGCGGAGCAAAATGCCCTTCTGAACCCTTCCAAGTAGAATGATGAGGATGTAAAGATCTCCTGGAGCAGTGCGTTCCAAGTCCAATGTATCATAAGTGTAGTAGGCGTTGAATTGTATTCCTGCGACCTCGAAATCGTACGAGGTGTGCGTCCCTTGTTGATACTGACCAGGCTTGAACTTTAGAAGCGGGGCATTGAGACAAAGCATCCTCTTCTCAGGCTGCTGAAAGTCGAGAGGATCCTGCACAACTGGGAAGCGTACGAACGTGGCACACTCAACCCAGGGTTTGGTCATATCGGTGATGATGACGCCTAGATCAGATTGGCAGGATGCCCACGACCAGCTAGGGAAGTAGTCCAGCTTCTTCCGGGCGTCGTTCTCGGGATCGGCTTCCCACATGACTCCCCAGGAGATGTGGCTGCTGAATACTCCGCCAAAGTACTCGCCTCCGTGTATGGCTGCAAGTCGGCTTCCAAGTCCGTGGACTGCGACTAGACGATCCTTGGCGAACGAGAAGGCTTTGGAGCTATACTCATGGGTGTAATTCATCCAAGGCTCCCACGGCAGTCCCCAATCCGTCCCAGGAGCTTGAACGCCGTGGAATACACACAAGTTGGAGATTCTGGGGTCAGTTGCGAATCTGTCACATCGGCTAGAAAACTCGGATCTGGTGGCATTGTCGCCGACACAATGCCAGAACACGCCGTTTCTGGACCAGTAAATGATTCGGCGGGCCAAGAGGCGCTCTTGGAAACACCATCCTCTTTTGAGAAGCGGTGATGCGTCGAATTCGTCTGCTAAAGTTCGCTGCGGTGGTGGGAGGTGGATATACTCGTTGGTGCGTCTGTCAAAGCCAATGACGCAGCTGGTGGTTGGGAAGCGATGTGCTGGTCGTGGAGCAAACAGCCCCGTGCTGCTGTCCGGGGCACCGAGAGCCGAAATGAGGCATACGGCGTTGGTGTAGTAGGCTCCCATCTTGGGTGCTTCGGCTTTGAAGTCGTCTTGGTAGTTATCGCCGGCATGAGACTGGATGATGCAGAGTGCGTCGACCCAAAGATATCGGAATCCAAGAAGTCGGGTGACTTTGATGGTATCTTGGATAGTCTTTGGCAATTCTCCCTCATCGATGTGTTTCAGTCGACTAGCTAGGTTGGCCCGGGTTGTCTTTGCTGGATCATTGCCACTGCCCCAGCAATAGCTGAGAATCAAGTACTTGATCCGCTCAGCTTCGGGAAGATCTTGGCCAAATTCGTCTTCCGATATGATGAGTTTAGCTTTGGGGTCTTGGCCATCTCCGACGTCAATCAGGCGTTTCGGCATGGCGCCTATTTCGTCCATTTTGAACTTGTACCTGCACTTGAGGTGAATCCGATTTCCGTTGAAACAGTTATTAAACCATGGCTTTATCGAGCCTTCCACGAGGGCTATCAGATCATCGTCTGCTGTTTGTGGTAAAAACGCTATACAACATCAGCGGAAATCAACAACATTGTCTTTGTGAGTTCTCACATTTTGGCGATGGCGCGGGCCCGGGCGTCTCGTCCCACTCAGGAAGCAAGGTAGCTGATTTTGACCTCACCAAGGCTTCAAAGACCTCGTGGCGATAGTCATCGCCGATCTGGAAGTGAATGTCAAGTCCCCTATGGAACCAGAGTTTGGACTGGCCACGGGGAAGTTGATCTTGGTCTGATAGCCAATGGAGAACGCGGGCTCTTAAGTTGATACAGAGGTTACACCCAGAGGCGGCCGATGCCTCCAAGGCGACAGAGGAGTCGTGGTGGTCAAGATTGAGCTGTAAATCCCGCTCCAGGAGCGCTTTCTCAGGATTTAGTTCCCACTGCTGACAATCCCAGGGAATCGCTCGGCATTTGAGACATCTCCATTCGACGGTTTGAACTGACTCAGGCGAGCTTGTCATGCTGGACAGTGTCTCGTCGTTTGGGAAGGACAAACTTACTTTTGGTCAGGCTGCGAGCCAAACCACCAACAATCTCGGCAGGGTGGGCACTGAGTAGGTTAGTCACCACTGACTGAGCCAACTGGAGGCCTCACATTGGCGCCTTACCCTTAGAAATGAAGCCAGTGGAAAGCCTTGATACCGGTCTTCTCCGCACTCAGATGAGCTGGCCATGCATTGTGGCGTTGTGACTGATTGGAGGTAGGAAGGGCAATTGAGTTACGCAAGGCAGAATCAGGATCACAACCCCAAAATGCCAAGGCACTATTTCTGTCGGTATTCTGAATTGTGTGGCGGTCATACGGCTCTGACGTGGGCGGCCCTGAAAGGCCATACATCGACCATGCGATCGTTGATTGAGAATGGGGCTGATATGAACTGGTGCATCGATGATGGTAGAACAGCCATGGATTAGTTTAACGGGATGGATGAGGATACCCTTCTACTGCTCTGCCCCCTCGGGCTTTCGACCGACGACAATGTTTTGTCGATAGAACGGGTGAAACTTGGTCGAAGCCAGCTCACGTCTGAGATGAGCAGCGTACAGCAAGATCTCTTCCTTCCTCCAGCCCAGCAAGTCAGCCATGAAGATGACGGCGCCCTCAATGTCCTGGCCAAGAGCCAGCTTCATGTATCTCCCCACTTCCCTGAGCTTCTCGTCCTTTGGCCACCCGCCGATGGGGCACTTGGTGTGCGTGAGTTGCAGTGATACTTTACGGAAACGGGAGTGCTCACCTTGAGTGTAGTGACTTTGATATCAACAAAGCCCGCTGCTTCCATGGCCTTCTTCTGTAGCTCATCCTCGACAACTGTAAAAGGTCTGCCAATCTTGCGACCGCCTTCAATGAAAATCTCTCCCCACTGCCCAAGCGCCGAGTCGTCATGGACAGTGCCGTCATCGCTTAGGACTCTCGCTGAAGCTTCGTGGCTCTCGAGATAGGCCCCGGGCTTGAGACATCGATAGGCCTGCTTGAATAGCGCCGTCCAGTCTGGGATACTACCAACTAGCCAGCGAACATGCACGAAGTCGGCCGAGTTCTCTTTGAATGTCCATTCCTGAGTACAGTCGTCGATTTGGCTGGTGGGCATGTCAGTTAGTCGCCAAGGAAAAGGGGTTGAATTGCCTCACAATTGTAGATTCGGCGGCACCCAACTGGGTTGGATTGGTGAGACGTCGGTACCAACGACGCTTGCGTTTGGGTATTCATCTGCAAAATCGCTTGTTTCCGGTCAGCATGTGATGGGTCCTCTCAACGAACTGGAATCTTACATAGCCCAGATGCCTGTTCCACATCACTGGCAGTCAGTACTTGTTCGATTCAACCCGCGTCAAACCAAGATTCGCACCTGTTCCCGTGCCGATATCAATAACCGTCTGTGCAAACTGTTAGGGCTGCCCGCTGTCATATATAAAGGAATTACAAACGTCAATGTCTTTTGAAAGAGGAGCTAGATGGAGCTTTCCATCTAGGAGAAGGTATTGTACGTGATGACTGCCAATGGGTTGAGCTTGGTATCATTTTCGGTTCCATGTGTCAAGCCTCACTTTATATCCATCGCATTATTCTGCTCCTCGTCATTGGACCCCCTATAACCAGTCAGAATTGGTTTCCCATCAGTAGGCTTACCATACCAATATTGGGCATTTCCACGTTCACTGTGGAACGATCTACCCAGTATTGTCCTGTATTCAAGAATGGAGGATGTCAAGCTGGCGGTGGAGGTTTGGTTGTCGCTGTAAGTTGAGTCTTGGTCGCTCGTATCAGGGTCCTGTTTTTATTAGTGTCCAACTTGTGGAACGAACTCCTATAAGGATCGATACTTCCTCTAACTGAGCCCAGTGTTCTGCTGGAAGCAGGTTGCTTTCGCCCGCTGAGTCAGGAGCTGCTTGGCCCTGAGGCGAGACTGGTTGTCCCTGAGAGGGATTCTCCTGTGGCGGCGACGTACGATCACCCATATTGCGAATAAAGGCAAGAGGAACTAACGTATGCGGGAACTGGGACTTACTGGAAAGACAGCAGGACACCGCTCTTTAAGTACGGCCCAGTCCTGCCTGCTGGAACCTGAATGGCGTGGTCACACCAACATGACTTCGAATGTTCTGACGACCCCGCATGCAGTTTAACCATTTGAGTCAATTTACGAGGTTCGCGATGCAGGCCCTGCGGGGGTCAATCCCGCCATCCGCTCTTGGCATATCAGCGTTGGTTGACTGACTCTTCACTATTGGCTGACTGTGTCTGTTGTTGGTCGTCCCTGGTCTCGGAGGCATCTGGATGGGGTAACTGGCTGATGCGACCTATCAGCAGGCCCCGGCTTACCGTTGATCGTTGCCGTTGCAGCGACGTGGTCAAGCGAATGGAACCCTTGCTGAATTCTGCAGAGTTCTTTCTAAACCCGAAGTGCCAAAGGGGCCTATCACTCCAACGGACTATCGTTCACTGACAAAGTATCCGTAAGTGAGACATGTGTAGCCATGTCCATGATTACGGAAAGGCTGCGGACTATATCAAGAACAACACCATATATCTATTCTCTAAAGTCTCCTGTTGCACGATGAATTGAAAGGGTGGCAACACCTGTTAAACGATAACTAGAATCTAGCTATACGCCTATCTGGCGGCTAGCAGTACAGGGCTTTGGTAGGATTTGGTCACCATAGAGTACCGAAGGTACAGAACCCCCCAAATCTTAATAGAATGTAGCCACCTGCTCCAGCTCGGCCCCGACTAGGGGGAAGAAGACCCTGAATTGCATCCACATGTCGTGAGATGCCAGCCCAGTGCTCTTTCAACATTCCTCAGCTTCGGTGGCAATTCCTCTCCCTCTCCCCTGTTCATCATTGCCAACAACGGTAGAGCAAGTTGAGAACTATGATCAAAGCTCAGCAAAAGCTCTTGGATCTCTTGCCTTACAGAGGCGTCGCGGCATTTAAACATGACAAAAATGAGCGGCCGGGCGACGGCGTTGTCCAAGACTGAGATGCCTCGTGCCTTGTCCCAGCTTTGTTGTATCTCCCGTGCCGCTTGGACGATTTCAAGATAAACTGATCGGTTGTCTGGGAAGACGTTTGAGTCGGGGCGGAATTTCAGATGCAGGCTCGCCAGGGCTTCCAGATATAAAGCCTCCGAAATGCAGGCACTCATATAAGTGTAAAGGTCCTTAGTTTTGTGTTGCCGGGCAGATTGAAGGAGTGGTAAAAAGCCGTTGTGCCATTGCTGAAGAATGCTGATAGATTGATCCCAGGGCGTACTCTTATCAGGAGTCTCATGTCCTTGGTGCTTGGCAAGGTCGTGGTGGTGTAAATAATGCTGGACCACATCCCACCACGTCAACGCATGTGGTAGATCACGAAACCATGTGGGTAAATCCTCCAGGCGATGTCTGTGGTTGCTTCTCTCACAGTACATGTGAGCCTTGTGATCCGCCCTAGGACTGGTGAAGCCCAATTCGAGAGCCCAAGGGTAGGTGGTGAGTCGTTGCACCATCTCATAGAGGGCCGCTTCAAGTGTAGACAGTGGCAAACGGTCTAATGTAACACCTCGTTCTTTGCATCGTCTGTCGAAGTAGCTGTCGGCGACTCTCCGGCCGTGACTAAAATGGACAAACGCACCCGGTATGTCACCACGCAACATGTCGTACGTAACGAAGAGTATCGACGCCACAGCCACCGTGAGAAGAGTGTCACTTGTAGTTTTCGCTTCCCTGATGGCGCTGACTGCACGGTTGTAATGCACAAGCGAGGTCCTTGACAGCTGTTCATCAGCCAAGGCATCAGAGGTGGGATCCGCGAATGCGCCTCCAGCGGCCCCGACGGCGCAGCAGATCTCACGTATGACAGTATCGTCGGTGGCAATCTGTGGAGTGAGAGCTGCCAAGGTATTGATGGGAACGGTTCCGGTCTGTTGGCTAGTGAAGACGAAAGCCGAGAAGAAGTTCCACTGTTGCTGGTTCGCAAATATGGACAGAATGTGGTTGGGCTTGGTTAAAATGCGATAGTCGGATACTGGTGTGCTTACGTTTGCCATGCTAGACTTGGCAGTGATATGAGTGTTTTCCCGAGGCCTAATGGCTCGGTTTCTCGTTGGAACCTGGGTAAAAGAAATGTCGCAGGTCAGGCCGGCTATCACACATCTTCTACAAGCAGGCCTGCCTTCGTCGCATTTAATGTGACGTCGTCTATTCGAGAGTGTTAGCTAGGTAGGTGCCAATGCGTAAGACAGGGGGAAACATACTTGCACTCCTTGCATCCAGTCCGAGTGTTTGGGCCTCTCTTTTTGGTGGGCTTGGGCCTATTAGGGAGGTCCAAGACCAGCACATTGGTGCCAGGGAGCTTAGCCTAAACTCGCAGAATTAGGTCAATTACAAGCTTACACTCCAAGGGGAAGATCCTAGATAGCATAAACACCTACCATTGGTCTCTCAGTACCCAGGGTGTGGTGAGTTGATCCTCTGAGGCGGTCAAACGGTGGCTGAGTTGGCACTGACGGCGCTTAGAAGGCCTCTCCCCCCGGATGGTCCCGGCAGCTGGGGGGCTTGTTGACGTATTAGGAGACGTGCCTCAATGTCATAAAAATGTGCAGGACAAGGTGCTCTGTTCTGCCGGTTGTTGATTCGACAGTGTCAGACAAGGAGTGAGGTTGGGTCGTTGTGCTTACGAGCTCGGAATTTGCCGTTCCACTAAAAAGCAGTCCAATCAAACGACGAGAACTCCGAATTACCTGTTCAAGTTAGAACCTGTGGAGATGGAGAGAAACGCTAATCTAGGCATTGTCAAGTGGAGGATCTTGTCTAAGCGAGTGGCACAGCGTTGCAACGGGCTGACAACGATTATAAAGCGAAAGGGATGCCTTCTGGTTATGATGGAGAACTTATTCCGTTGTTTTAATCTTCCAGAAGCTACAAATCGAGTTTCCTATAACCCTCGGCTTTGTGCACGGATTCCAGAACCTGGTGGTTCTGTGGCAACGATAACTCCAAGCAACATGGAATCGTCATATTACACGGTGGTCCGGCCGACGAGTGAGAATAAGAGAATCCTCCCAACAGACCGGGTGCTAATTGTTGCAAGATTGTCTGGATCGAATGTTCTACGTTCAACATCGCATAGGTGCCCAGTCCAACGTTCTACTCTCAGCACACTATGCTCCCACAACTACCCCAGACGGGAGGCTATCCAAGGAGGCTATCTACTTTGCTCTCCGTTCAGTCATCGAGGCATATCCAGAGCTTTCCCTGATCGGAGTTCCAAAGGCATCCGACAATGGGAAAAAGCATCTCCTCCTCCTTGCGGCACTACACGAGATTGACTTGGACACCTGTGTTGAGTTTCTCGACGATCATGAGCCCGCTTCTGGACCAAAAGTCCTTGAGCGTCTTCACAATGAGTGGCTATGGACTGATGAGACTTTCAATCCTCGAAACCCGTGGTGGAAAATTGTTGTCCTTGGGCGACAAGAGGTCGCCTTTGTCTTCCATCACATCGTTTGTGACGGTCGCTTCGGACACTTCTTTCATCGCAAGTTCCTTGAGGGGATTAACTCTTTTGATGAAAGTCAGCATCAACTTGGCCATATCGTCAAGATTGACCCCGAGCGAGTCAGGTTGAGCAAAGAGGCAGAACAGTTTTGGATCAGCAGTCTCTCAGCTCTCCGCATGGCTCACATATTTCTCATGTTCCTGTTGATTCGACTCTTCGTTGGCAGCAGACTTCTCTTCAGCGGCCTGCCAAAGGCAAAGCCGTACGCCAACTCCTTCTTGATCGAGGCTGAGCCTCACCAACGGACCAAAACGCGAATCGCTAGCGTTCGTATCCCTGCTGCGAAGATGAGGCAGATCATTGCGGCCTGTCGAGAGCAGAAAGCGACCTTCACGCCACTTCTCCTCGCTATGGTCTGTTGCACCCTTGCCATCGACTACTACCCAGAGGCCAAAATTGGGATTAGCAATTGTGCGCTTGATGTGCGATCTCTCTATCCAGAGAACACTGACTCGTCTGGAAAGCTCCTTCAATGTGCCGGTGGCGTCAGGAAGGTCACACGGCTGGGCAAGTACCGTCGCGTATTTGGCCCGAGACCTGTCGACGGTTCTCTGAAGCCGAGAAAGACGCATGTAGACGTCGAAGGGGCTTGGGACCTTGTTCGAGAGTATCGAGAGTCCCTCCAAAAGCCGTTCCGGGGAGATCATCCACAGCTTCTCACGGTGTTCAAAGCATCCAATGGTGTCTCTGACGACTTGGAGGGGCTGCTGAAGTCGACCCTCCCAGCTGTGGGACTTCATCTCAACAATGCCTTCCAGATCTCCAATATTGGAAGCTTTTCGACGAGTGGAGAAAAGGAAGGGCCATGGAAGATTGACGGCATGAATTTTTCTGCCTCCACTGTGAATGGGACTATTAGTTATAACCTTAGCATCAGCGTTGCCGGCGTGGAAGGGGGTGACACTGTTATTAATGCGTCGTATGAGGATGGGATAATTGCGGAAGACATGGTTTATGGCATTTTGGAGGGGGTACTGGAGAAGATAGAGGCTATCTTGTAAGCTACAGGGTTACATGTGCTTTCATGAGGGCAATCAAGGGTTGGGATGGGAGTGTAGGATAGGTAGCTATAGAAGGATAGAGTTAGTCAATATATATTCATCATATTAGTCAATTCAAGTATAGAGGATGAAGCGGAAAATTGAAGGAGACATTGATGCATTGATACCACGGATCGCAAATCTGGAGCTACGTCATCAACGCATCATAGATTTCCGTCGTTACACGAGTCGTATCAGGCTTCTTAGCTAAATATAAGCCCATCTGTATTAAAATGGGACACTGGTCTAACAAATAGAAAGCTTCTTGACTTCATTGTAAAATACTGACTTGGTTCGAAGAAGTTCTTTACTACAGTAGCAAACATGACGAGCCAACCATCCACGCAGAGTCAAGGCAAAGTCTTGAATCAAAATGACAATGTCGATGCCGAACAGCTAGCGACACTTTCGGAAGGAAAGGTGGCCGATGCTGTCAAGAAAACAAGCGGCAGAGATAAGCCGCGGAAGGATGACATCCAGATCGAAGACTACACATCAGACCTTGAAAGGTTAGGTCACTGCACCGATATATGGGAACGAGAGCTGACATTCGAGATTAGAAAGAAGGCTGAGCAGGCTGAAGCTAGGGAAGAGATCAAGGCACAGAGAAGAGCCGGAGTTGATGTCGATGGAAGCCTTGGACAGGGACGCCAGCGCAACGAAGACAACAGCGACGTTTGATCGCCTTGGCTACATTATAGATGGAAATATCCGCCTTGGCCTACTTGCAAACTGACAGTCACCAGAAGTCCAATGTTGCACATTATCGTCGGCTTTCCTTATTGTGATCGTTGTTATTGTTGAAGCCCGGCCCTTGATGGGATAACCGCGTGAAATAGATAGAAGGCTCTACAGAGTAGCGTGATGAGAGCATGGTGGTTGAAGGTGGTCGTCATGAAGCAAGTGGCTCAAAATGTCCTCACATATCTTGCAGATCATGTTGCAAGGGGTTGCTGGCAACAAGTTGAAAAGGATGGAACGTCGGACGTGGTCTGTCAGTTTATCGTTCATGCTTTGGCTGCCTCTTGAAGCGGGGTAATGTGCTACCGGTATTTAACTCCGAGCAGAGACATTTACCGACAGCCTTGTGGGCTATTGGCATGCCTGGTTGGTGCTCTTTATGCCTGCGGAGACCTGGCGGCCACCACCTGGACACAGCCACACCTGCTCGGGCCAGGGTCTTGAGACCTCACCAGTGTCAAGTTTGCGAGCTCAGAGTATAGCCAAAGATTTCCTTTAAGCCATGATAGCCTCGATATCTGACATTTGAATGCGGTCCAGCCATGGGGATGGGAGTTTATTCTGATCCACAGAGTGAAGGAGCCTAGAAGCAATAGAATCTTCAACCCAATTCCAAGGCCGGCCATCATGCCACCACGAGGCATCCCCCCTTGTCGAAGCCCGATGGAATCGAGCGTGGATCATGCCTTCACCGCCTCCATGTATGGTATTATCTTGGTGAAGACGCATCCTGCTCCTCATGTTCTGGCCATGCATTCCTGCAAATCCTGACGCAGAATCTCTGGTGGCGCACCGCCAAATTAGGTCGTTTGGGCTACTGCAGCCGCCGAACCGATGGAAGGTGATAAGGCCCAGTGTCCATCCAGGTGAAACTTTGGGCCCCTTGATGACGAGGATGTAGTCAGTGAAGCATACTGGACAGGATCGAAAGATATGAACGTCATCGTAGAACTCCAAGTTGCCAATCTCCGGGAGACCCATAGCCACGTGGTAGTAGTACCTACTGTAGACCCTAAAATCCCCACTCGGTCGAAGATGGCGACAGGGTGGTAGATCAACGCTTTCGAGGAGATACCCGAACGAGACAGCCGAGACTGGTGGACCTTTGATGACATGGCGGCGACGCAAGTACAGCTCGTTGTCGATGATCCTAGCTCCTGAGATGTGTTTGAAGTGCCACATCTGAGAAGCCAACCAGGAGTTGGGGCGGTGAGAGTAAATCGCCTCCGCCGTGGGTGGAAATCCGCAGTCGGGGCTGGTGAGGTACTCCAAAGCAGAGATTTCGTCATCGAAAATGCCCTCATCTTCAGGCGTAAGAACCTGTCGGCCCTCTGAGTGACGTTCAAGAGGAAAGTGGTTTTGATGATCCGGTCGATCCAAGTCGATGAACCTCCCAAATTCGTAGTCATAAGCAAAATGTTCAAGCGGAAGACCATACTTATCACCGTACAGGTGGCGATTCATGACAGAACGAAGCTCGGAAAAGGTAATGTTTGGCCATACAATCCCGGGCATCCAGGACGCAACATTGACCGAAGGCTTTGACCAAGCAACCGGCTCGGACGGGAGAAGAAAGGAAGCTTCTGAAGACGTAGCGCAAGGAGTTGATGGAGACCACCACTTGACAGGACTGAGCGGGGCGCAGGGCGGGCAGCGCTGCGCCCGTTGACTGATACTCGGGTCGAAGAGGCGGAGTTTGTTGTGCTGACCGCACAAGACAAGGCGAGGGTTGGCTTTTTCCAAAAAGGAGAACAAGATTGTCAAGTCTTGGTTTTCGAGAGGTGGTATTCGAGCGGAAGGGTACAGCTTGGTGAAGAGGGGCTTGGAAGAGAGGGCGAGGCAGACTTTTGATAGAGGGTTCAGTAGCTTAACCACCATGTCGAAAAGCTCTGGGGGCAGAGTGAATAGCCAAGTTGGCTGTTGCTGGTTTTGAGTCGTCATCGTAGGCTGCATGTCTGTCGGGGTGAAGAGTTTACTGGGTGTCAAGTCTCGGAGTCCGGGAAACGGAAAGGAAGGACCATATGGTTATTTATGTGTATGAAAAGAAAGCCATTGGCTAAGCCATCAAACAAGCTTTTACCACTGCGTCTATTGCAAGGTGGCTTCGAGGAGAGTTCCTCGAGGTGCATGGATTCTAGGTTTTGACTGGCACCTCAACACGTCGAACTGTGGTCTTGTGCAACATCAAAATTATTGCCGTTTTCGAGCTGAAAGCTCTGTCCTTGGTGAAGGTGCGCATCAAGTTGCATCTTGTAATGGTGGACGCACTAATTTGCAAAGGTAATGTGTTGGACGATTCAGGAGATATATTTCCATGGTCACCTAGCCACGATTGACGGTGATGGAGGTAACTGACTGTCTGAAGTGAATCTTTATCGATGCTCAACAGATTGACATTTTTCTATAACCTATATAAGAACAATGAAACTTGAAACCGAAGGCAATAGTCCTTCATAGAATAACATGTTGAAGGAATGAAGAGACCCTAGTACTTGAGCTGCTCTATCATCTCGGGCGAGTTGATAAAAGCACACCTTTCCCTCAACTTCTGACTCCTTACCGCCGGATGCGCCTTGTGTCCCCCAAAGTGTGAAAATCCTTCGTGGGGGCCACCAACGACGAACATATACATCTCCTTCTCAGCAGGGCGGGTATTTTTAACCGGCATTGACTCGTTGACCCCTTGCTTATCATCAGGATTGACAACGTAAGGTATAGGGGCAATTGGAAATGAGACGTTGAAGCCTTGAAGAGTCTTGTGTCCGTCTGCGCCTGGCCTTCCTGTCGAGGCAAATGTCGACCATGATCTGGATCCACGTTCTCGCAGGGCGTAGTCCGAGGAGTTGGGATGGAAAGGGTAACCGCTGACGTTGTAGTGAGAAAGATTGCCAAAGATGTATGCAAATTCGGACGTGTGTATCGTTCCGAACCCTGTCTTGCCCTTGACCGCGGCTATGATGGGCTCCAGTATCGTCTGGTTCCAGTCGTAGAGGAACACCTCATTTCTTTTGGAAGCAAGGCGCTCGCCATACCAGACCGGTTGACAGACCATGAGAATGTCTCGAAAGATGCGTGCTGAACGGTAAAACTCCGATGATAATCCTCGCGTCTTGTTTTCTGGAAACACCGAAGATGGGTAGAGAGAAAGGAGTTTGTCCACGTTGGACTTGGTAACGTTGGGAACGTATGACGAGACGAACTTGCGGGTATCTTCCGGAGTCTTGATTTCTGTATCGGTGAAGAAGGTTACGTCGTCCTCACACCAGCCAATCATTGTGGTGACGTTAGAAAATCGGCCCTCTTTCAAGAGCTGCGATGGAGGAGCAGGTAGGAAATCGCCGTCAACAGCCGGGAGCCAGATGTCGCCAATATTATGCGCAATGCCGCTCTCGTACGTTTCTAGGGACGCGTTTAAGAGCGTCTCCATGTCCAAGTTCCTCAGGCATTCGACAGTGTGGTTGGTGTGTAGATCAGTAAGATTGCATCCGACATGGTCGACCAGAGCCTTCATCGCATTAATAGTAAAGTTGCCAGTAATGCCTGGCTCGAGTGCTTGACTCTGGCAGATCCCTTGGTTAAAGGGAGCAGGCTTGGTGCCACCATATGCCAATGTTTGCATTCCAACTGCCAGACCTGGGTGTTGTGAGCCAAGATCCAGTACTTGATAGTAATACTTACCACCAGACGACTGCCCAAAGATTGTAATCTTATCGGGATTGCCCCCAAACCAGGAGATCCTGTTGCGAACCCATTCAATCGCGAGCCTCTGGTCTCGGAGACCGGCGTTCTCTGAGCCTTGCGCCTTGAGCACTTCAGACTGTGCAAACCCAAAGACTGCCTCGAGTTAGCAGCCAGTCATCTCCTGAGAGGTCAGCCACTCACCGCCCAGGCGATAGTTCATGGAAACATGAATGATGGGCATCCCATTGTAAACAGATTGGAGCACCATGCTGTCCGGGAGAGTCGTCACCTCCTGGTTCTGGCCTGTCCAAAAGCTACCACCGTGGATGTAAACCATGACAGGTAGTGCATCTAGTTCGCATGTTCCTATGGGCCGAGCAACGTTAAGATTCAAACAATCCTCTGAGATATCAATAACATTGCTGAGGGCGATAGGTATATTCGGGGCTCCGAGTTGTTGTGGACAGGCTGGTCCGTAGGCTTGTGTTAGAATGGTAGTTCCAGCCTCCGGCATATGACGGCGAGGCGGCTTGAACCGATTTTCGCCGCCAGTGTCTCCCCCATAGCGAATATTGAGAAACACTTCGATACCATTGCGTTCGAGTCCCTGAAAGGTGACTCTTCGTTCCCCATCAACAACAATCGGGTCTATGGCGGCGCAACACGTGACAAGCCATACCAGGAGACAAAGGCATAACCTGCCGATGGCCATGACGTCAATGAGGTGAAATGTAGTCGTGGTAGATCTTCGACCAGCAGAGATCCTGGATCGTTCGCTCTGTTCTCCGCCTGCCTGTGTGCACGAGTGATACTCTGGCTTTCGGCAGATATGAAGGCAAAGAGAAAAGCGATGGCGGCACCTCGGCGTTTTGAGAGATAAACTCGTTTAGTAATCTGAGACATGATCAACCGGGCCTTTTGAGTGGCTTGAGTTTGACTTCCGTTATCCATGAGACGGAAGCCGGTGTCCGAGACTCTCTCATGGGCATTGGGACATGGTTGTCCTCAATAATTAGACATACGGGCCATCCCTACAAAGCTTCTCCCATTCAACCAAATCCTCGCAAAGACTCGCAATATCAATTCCATGTCGCTGCTGAATGCCGGCTCAGGGTCGCCTGCGAATGACAGGTTATCCTCGCCAATAAATGACTAGACGGCCACCACTTGAAGTATTTGAGCAGCTTGATAGTGATAAATCTCCTCCACCGAGTAAATCATCGCTCAAACATGGCGTGAAGCGTCTTGGAGGTATCTTCGAGTCTTTACGAAGTTTGCCAGCCTGATCACCATTTTCCAGTCCTTGCAATAAGCTCTCCACAACAAGAGACACTCATAGACACCGAGAGAGTCTTAACCATCGAGTAAGACAGATTTCGAAGGTCTTTGGGGTGAACAAATGACTGCTGATAGGCTGGGCTGCCCATGAATCTTTCTCGAATTTACGATCGATATCCTCGCGGTTCTCATTGTGAAGGTACTTGTAGGGGCTGGTATCTCGACTCCCGCGATCAAAACAACCTATGGTCTGGTTAGCAATCTGCTACTCCCGCGCGATGCGAATTTGAGATGCTTGGTAGGCGAACCCCTTAAACATCCTTGCACGCGACACGAAAACGCGAACTTGCCACGCCCCCTGGCTGCTAATCTTACTGGGTTTCGGTCCCCATTTCCACGCACCCCATGGTGGATGGATGGATTTTATAATGCCCAGCAACATGGAATAAATAGATGGAAATGGATGCGTGTTAATAAATACGAAAAGATGATCCGCAAGAGAAGTGGCACAAGATGGCCTTGCCGTTCAAATCGAAATGGCTGGGATAAAAACAACTGTCAACCTGAAACTTGTGCCAAGCCCTTGTTGGTTATTAGCCCACATCAATATAATATCTACTGGTCAGACCATTGAAGTTCGTCCCCAAGAAATTGCTCCCACTCTCATCATCCGCTCTTTATTCTTTCATTCTCTGCAACTATTCCTTGCCCAACATGCCATCCACCGTCACCTCGCTTCTCTGGCCCGCGGGCGACAATGTCAGCATCAGTGGTGAGGTTTTCGAAGCCGAACCCACCGGGACACGGTACATGCTCCGAGGCTGCAAGCCAGGCGATGCCGCATGTGAACATCACACAGCATTCGTCGAACTCGGACCTTGGGCCAGCGAGACGCTGCCAACAGGTGCTGCCGAGACGGGTGTGTACGACGTGCATGGGACCGTCGACGGCACTATGTACTCCAGCGTGTGCGACATGAGCCGGTCCGTGATTGTGAAGTGCACAGTCTCGAAGCAGTCCGGGTGGGATGACTCTACGACATACACTATGACCAGAACAAAGGGAGAGACGGAAGCAGACTTTACTCTTTCGTACCACCCTGTCACTCTTACTGGCGGCCTGAAGAAACTTGCTTCAGCGTCAACGGCCATCGCATCCACCAAGGCTTCTTCTACCGGCGAGGCTTCCTCAACCAATGAAGCTTCTTCTGCCGCCGATGCCAGCTCTGGCACCGCAACAGACAAGTCCAGAACTCCAATCGAGACCGAGACCGCAAGCAGCGAGACCTCCAGCACCCAAGAGACATCTAGCAGCGCTGTTCCCGCCGAGACGGCCTCGGCCGGGTCTCCGCCCCTGGTTCGCGCGTTTGCTGCTTTAGCTGTGGCCGGAATGGCTGCTGCATTGGTGGTGTAATGGGAAATGGCTCAAGATGGAAGCTTTAAGGAATAGTGCCAGAGCCAGAATCCATTTCGTTTTTATTTTCTCTTCACTTTTAGCTCGCTGGAGGAGGCCTGGAGTCAGTTTAGAGGTGGAAATAGCGATATCTTGGTATTATTTTCTATTTGGTACATCAAACAGTGTGTCATTGTTTAGTTGGAAGCTCCATTTCAACCAACCAAGACTCAATCCAAACCACATGCTCAGGCAGCCAGCCTATCACTCCATGAACGAGTTGACTCAACCTAAAGGCAAACGTTATAAACAGGGTTTACTGTTTGATGAGCGCGGCCACACTTGGCTACGCCTACAGCCTAATTCCTTCTTCGCCTTGCTCGTGGATAGTAATCCAAACGTCCCTGATGACCGATTTGGAACCGCCGATGACTTTCTTACTCCACTCGGTCTCCAGGCACAACTTGATTTGCTCCGCCTGAACATCCGGGCTGTCATACTCGTGCAGGGCCAGGTACTTGGGCACGCAGGCCGGCTTTGCAGCCGAAAAGCTAGGCACCTCCTTTAACTTGTAGCGGGTGGTCCGGCGGTACCCGGAAACCATGCTTAGCATGTCCAGGTGCTGCAGGCGGTACCAGGCCTCAAAGTCCTTCTCGGCCTCATCACCCTCGGCGGGGTCCATGGCAACGGCGATGACGCACTTTCCGATGCGGCCGTCCTTGGGGATCTGGCCCTCGAACGTCTGGATCTTCTCGTAGTAGCGGATGTCGAATTCGGCCAGCTCAAGATGGGACTTGGGGAGCGGGTAATAGGTATATCTTGCATTCTTAAAATCCGGGGAATCCACCAGTTCGGCATCGGGCAGGGGGACGAGCGTTAGGTGATGAAACGTGGCAGACTCGTCGGCGTTCTTGAAACGGAAACCCACTCGGGGGCCGTTTGGAATGGCAAAGATCTCGGGAAAGTGGGCTTCGTAGTACCATCTGTTGAGGAGATCTTGGCTGATCGTGGGGTCCGTGATGTGGGAGCCCACGTAAATGATGCCGGGGGGAGCCATTGTGAAAATTGTCTTTGACAGCGAAGCAGATGACGAGTTAGATGGAGAGCAGATAGATGGAGCCACGGCCTGCTTTCATATATATATCTGATCCTTGCGGCGCCGGGTTCTCGGGGTATTCAGGCCCCCGTAGACTACGGCAGGGGACACTAGCGTGATGGACTACACGTATCGGCCTCCGTAGGTTCAGAGGGCGGTGTACCTTAGGGGGGAAGGGGACTGAGCTCAGCTAAGTCGATGTTGTTGAATAACGTCTATATACCGAATTGAAGCCGCTGTATTTAACTATTGGTGCGGCACCTGTTTTTTTGGTGCAGTGGTTTTTCTAATAGATGTATAGTACCGGTATATCGAGGGAGTAATCGTGTCGACCTTCCCAAAGGGGGGAAGTATTCAGTAGGTGGTTTAATGGAGCCTCGTTCTATCTATAGAGTCAGGTTTTCTAATTCGGTCGTTATTAGCAATCAAGGTCTCGAGTGGAAATCATCGGATGGATCCCAGCTGCGTTGTTTTCTAGGATAGGCTACGATCCTATAGGCTACAGCGCGCATTTGTTTCCCTACTAAGGCCCGGTAACCTTGTCTTTAGTATCCACTACTTCGTTGCAGATGATACCATTCCACCTTGGCACAAGCCATATCCCGGCCTTGCCACCCGGAGAATGCTTTTCGGCCTGCGGTTTGCGCATCATCGGGGGTCACGGTATCCGGACGGTGTCGTTTCCTTCTCGGCAAGCCGAGCCTAGCCAGAGAGTCTGTAGGCAGGTGTTTGCTACAATGGAGGGCGTCGAGGCCAATGTGTGTCTTTCCCCGGGGCCCGAAGGCAGCGTTGACAATACTCGACTCTACACTATTCTCGCTCTTCATCAAGCCATCTAATCAACAGCCATCAAAGGCCAGGCAACGACTAACTTCTCTCGTTTGAAGAGAGCTCCAACGTCTCAAAGGCGACCGATCGACCATGCCACCACTTCGACCTGATAGATGGGAACGAACTCTCGGGGCCTTGGAGAACCATGCCTGGATGCACAACGTTGAGTACAACTACCGCGATGAGCATCGGAAGTGCATCCAGATATAGCTGAAACTCTTCGTGACGTAGGATGACGTTGGATGATGAGACACCTTGACTGAACTCGACAAGACGGAAGATGATGCGGACCTAGAGACTTGTCAGCTGGCTCTGGAGTGTAGTTGGTGGATACACTGACCACAATGAGAGCAAGAACCACATATATTACCCAAAGAAGGGGCATCGTCCAGACACTCGGGACTCTGACCTTTCGGGCGCTCCCATTCCGACAAATCTCTCGATGGAACAGAGTGTGAATTGTCAGGAAGACAGCAACACAGCCCAACTGAACGCCCACGCCGGCCATGTACACCTTTCTCCCCAAGTTGGCGGTTTCTGTGTTATTCTGATCTGCAAGCATCGCACCACCTGCCGCCTGGATGATGAAGCAAAGAACATCAACCGTGACGAAACACTTGGCGAGCCACTGCGCGGAAAGGCCAGCGAGGCGGCGTCGTGGATGGAGGAAGTGAACGAGGCGCGCGACGGTCATGTAGGCAAATGCATTAATCCCTATGTAGTGAGTCAGTAAGAGTGAGAAGGAATAATGTATGTGAACGTACATAGTGGCGCCAGCAAGAGCAAAAGGGTTGACACGATCATGTAGGTTGATTCTTGCTGGTCCCTTGCTCCCAACGCCCGCAGGATGAAGCAGACGCACTCCCACAGGGCGCCCATGACTATAACCCAGCAGAAGGACTGCCGTTAGACATTAGCTGGGCTCAATTTGCTGACCGAAAGAATAGACCTTTTTGAGAATCACTGCTTGAGCAAGGTGAGTCACGGTAGACAAGCCAAATACGACGGCGAACGCAGTGTTGTCCTCCCACTGCGGATAGAAGCCGTAGTTGGCGTTGCATGAGTCTGGCGGGACATAACCATACTTGTCTGGGATGGCGGTGGTGCAGGTCGGACTCGCCGATGAAGAGGTTGAGGTTGCTTGGTACATTGTCTGAGTCTGCATGGTAGGGTTTGGTAGGTAGCTTTGGGGATGTTGCTAACAATGAAGAAGATGATGATAATGATGAAGAACAGGGCGAAGACCGCCATTCATAGTATATATACTCATGCATTTGGTGTGAGTCGTCATCACTCTCTTGTAAGGTCAAGCAATATTACCCCCTTAGCACCCTCAGCCCAGCCGGGCTCGTTTTCGTCGCAAGTGACGCGGCTTATCTGATGAGAACTGCTCGCAAATTATCATTGTCATGTTTTTCAAGGCTTCTAATAATGAGTCACGCAAGTAATGTTGACAACGACGGAGGTGTCTTCTCATTGGTCGGCTCGTCGTTTTCATCGTTTTCGTCGTTTTCGAGATGCCTACCCTGGGCCGGACCACCAAAAGCCCCCACTTGTATTTTTGGCACTCAGCTTTTCTACCCTGGCGACTTGGGATTGAAGAGACAGGGTTCATACGTTTTGGAATAATCCCAAAAGAGTGGTATTCGTCTACCGGTGAATGTCGGTGAATCACGGGGGGGAAAACGTCTCCAGGGGCAAGATTATTTAAGAAGAAAACACAAACTACCAAATGAACTAACGTGATTGCTTCAAAACATCCCTCGCCAAGCCTAGCGGCCACATTGTGTACTTCTGGAAGCTTTTGGGTAAAGCTGTTGCAATATTGGTGATCCAAGCCTGCGTAATGCCTCTGCTGAATGCAAAATTTCGAGTTGCGGTCTTGGAAAAGCAAGTCTCTAAGACGTGGTCTAACATGAGGAAATGCGCGAGGAGGACTTGGGCTACATGGTTAGAAGGGTCTGTAAAGGTGGCGTATTCGTGGTCCGTCATTTTGTTTGTCAAGGCGTAGCAAGGGACCATCTCAAGAAACGCTGCCAGCCTTGATTAGAGAAGAGCGATTGCAATGAGTGGAGCGACTCACCTTCGCGTGGAGATACGATACTCAGTCTGGCGAGTCTCACCAACATGGCCAAATACTGCCGCTCCGAGTGGCTCTGACATAGAGGCTCAATAGTTTTGAGAGAAGCAAGGCAATCTTGGATGGCTGTGTCATCGCCAGGACGGCCCTGATGTTCGATATGCTTCTCCATGCTACCAACAAATGATTCTCGAGTAAAAGTGCAAAACATGGACTTTGCCTGGTCAGCAACGAGAGTCGTCTGGACGAGCATCCAGCCACGCATCATGGCCAGGAAATCCATCATGCCATCCGGCATGTACGACGACTGAAATGTGAGAGCAATGACGGCAGCGTATCGAGCGTCAGCTTCGGCTGCAGTGCGACAGGGCCGTGATAGAGCGTGGTTCAACCCGCTGATGGCTGATACTCTGAGGTCAAGAGCCTGCACTGAGTAGTCGGTCTGGTTGAAGAGAGTAAGGTGTTGAGCAGCGAGAGCGAGAAGGGCGGATGCTAGAAAGTCATACTACGGGACTTATGTTAGCACACACAGTGAATCACAGACATCAAGTCAAGCCAAGTGAGGAGGATCCTTTCTGGGGAACATACCTCGTGTGACAGTGCAGCCACATCCTGCCACACAGCCGAGGAAGCATGTGGATGGGGTGGGTATGCTTCGATGAGAAAATGGTGAAAGAATCTCAGGTGATCAAGAGACAGATTGACTCTAGGCGTTGTAGATGCTATCGAGTGGCGGACTTGAGGTAGGGTGGTTGCTGGATAGACGCAGTGAATGCCCAGTCGTCGACAACCTTGGCACTCGGGCCGACACTCGGAACATTTCACCCTGCGCCGCTTGCAGTTAAAGCAACCTCTTCTCGTCTTCCCAAATCCCTTTCCGGGGACTGGTTTGCGCTTTGGTGCCGCCCGTGGTTGGTCTTTCTCACTATGCTGTGCCTCGGCCATGGCGGTTGCAGTTAACTTGGCAGCGTCAGTTTCTACCTGGATAGATATAAAAGACTGTTGGATCAAGATTTGGGCCCTACCAAGATGTTTTTGTTGCTAAGGCCAACGCATGCCCTGGAAGTTAGCTGATGTTGAGACGCTTACGTGTTCCATGGCTTGCCACGGACATGGGTTCGGGTCAACCTTTACACCGACCAGGTATAATTATATTGCTGCGTCGAGCATTTATCTTCAAGTAGGTTGGGGGAGGGAATTACCTCTATATGAAATATGCAAGTTGTAATATGCTATTGGGCTAAGATGAGGCTTCTCTTGACAGAGTTCCCAGGGACCGTAACAGTCCATACCCATGCAAAACAGGATGGTCTTCACCACTCCGAGGTTGAGTGCTTCTATAGAGTAAATGCGCGTAGACGGTCCAACATGGCTCTGCGGCTTGATTCAGTGGGAGTAGTAATCATATATGATGAAAAGTATTGTGTGATGGCGCGAATAGACACCGGCTGAATTTCCCTTTCAGTAGGGACAAGATGTTTATGAAGCAGAGACAAGATATACCGCGTGCCCCAAATTCAATCTGATTCACCACCTGTTTATGGGACCGCGTCTACACTGATTAATGGCAAGTCTTGGCTATAAAATCTAGCGAATCTCTCACTCCCCCTAGGATACAACTTCAACCATAACAAAGAAAGTTTCGCAACAAAGAAAGTTTCGCAACAAAGAAAGTCTCGCAACAAAGAAAGTTTCGCAACAAAGAAAATCTCGCAACAAAGAAAGTCTCGCACCAAATAGCCACAACTTCCGTCAAAATCTCACCATGAAGCCCAGTCTCCCGTCGTGGATGCTTCATACTGAGCGGCGCCGGAGTCGAAGTGCAGGTTTCTGCGACATGGTGCACGGAGTCAAGGAAGAGAGTTCATGAACAAGTCAAGTTAAACAGAACATGTTTAAATAAGGTTACTAATAAGAGCCAGCTGCCTCGAGGTCAACTAAATGCCTCACGTTGAGAACCTTGATGAGTCATTTCGCCAAGACAAAAACAACCCGCTGTCAGCCACGACACCCTCCAAGTACAAGGTGCTACATCCGTCGACCTGGATGTCCATACTCCCGGTCCTGATATCCACGATCGTGGAATTCGCCCCGAGACAGGGGCCGCTCTCCGCTTCCTAGACCTGTAGGATACGCTCCGGGAGACAAGAATGGCTCTTGTCTCTGCGGCGTCGGAGTATCAGGATCTTGTCTGACATACTCACCCTCTCGCTCAGTGAATGCCCTGGCGCCTGAGGGGGAGGGAGGGAAGGGTGGACGCTGACGAGGGTATGGCTGAGGCCTCGGATAGTCTGGATACATGGGCCCGTAACGCGGACTCTCTCGTCGCCCGGCGTTGTCACCTCCAACCCGTAAGTAGCGTTCCTCGCGGTCCGCGGCCAGGCCGTCGTCTGTCTTGTGTAGCAGATCCTGTCGATACTGTGTGTATTCTTCCATGGCCTGGAGGACTTGGTCAAAATGTTCTCGTCCAAGATATCTCTTCTCATCATCCTTTTGGTCTCTCGCGTCGGCATACGCAAGTGACGTGGCGATCTGGAAAGCATTTCGAATCTGACGTCCGTTCCACCATGTGCCCGACCCGCCTGGCCCTCCAGCATGCTTGGCGAAGTGAGTGAGTGCGAAGCCTCTGATCTCTTCTGCCTTGATAAGCAATGGGGGCTCCTTGGTGCTCGTAGCTCTTTGCTCTGCGATCATCTCTGAACGCTTCAGGTTCATGTCGAAGAGCGCCATGGTCTGCTCCGCGTTGAGGTGACGGAAGTAGATGCTCACGTGGACGCGGGAGTTCAGGGCTTCATCCAGCACCCCAACTCGATTGGTGGTGAGAAACAATATTCCTGGATAGTACTCAAGGGTCCTGAGGAAGACTGTATTTGATTAGCAGGAGGCATATCTCAATCACTTGCTGTTGGACACCTACTCGAGACAACAGCGTTTCTCTGAAGGTTATCGTCCTTCTTCTCCCTACGGGATAGAAAGATCTCGGCTTCATCAAGAAGGAGAATGCAATCCCACAGATTTGCCAGCCGGAATATTTCCGACAGGGTTGACTCAACCTGGCGAGGATCAATGCCCAGGTCACCACAAGTGATGGCGAACAGGGGCTTCCTGTGTGTAGCGGCGACAGCTTCGGCCGTGGCAGTCTTGCCTACTCCAGGGGCACCATGTAGCATGATGACAAGCCCCTTGCCTTTTCCACGGATAAAGTCCTGCTCCAACGGCTCAGTATATTGTTCTCGTAGTTGCCGCTGGATCGCCTTCTTGTCAAAGTGATCCTGTACGACGGATCTGATGAGCCTCTTATGAGGGTCCTCAATCTTGAGGTCGCTGAAAGGATCCGACATGACCTCAACGGGCTTCAAGTTTTGAACATCTGCATTGATGAACTTGCGGTTCCTCAACGAGTACGCAAGCATGCGTGAGGGCAAGAGCGCAAGGTCTTGGCCTGACAACTCACGCTTGGTTTGGCGACTCTCGATGGGTCTGAAGTATCGGCCTCCAATGAAGTCGTCCTTTTCAGACAGTTCATTCCAATCCAAGGTAGCCGCGCAGTCTGAAGATATGACAACTTCTGTAGACTTGGCAGTGGCTCTGGAACGGTCTGGCCCTGACCACTGGATGATTGCAAATTCGTCATATGTCGTCTCGGGTTCGAACGTCGTCTTGACAAAGGTGACAAAGGCCGGCTTCCAAGATGGGTTCGTCTGGTAGGCCTCCTGAAAGTCAATGATGACATCGCTGTCAATGTATTCGGCCGTCTTGCCAGCTTCGCCGTCCAGCTGGCCGCCAGCAGGCTGGTGGGTGATTGTCCAGCCGTCGTGTTGCACAGCTGGGTCGGCCGAGAACAATAGCTTTTGGAACCTCCCTCCTGATTCTACTTGCTTGGAGAGGCTAGTTTCAAAGCCCTCCTCAAACCTCACCGGATAGAGATCGAGCTTGGTCACGTCCTTTTCACCCTCAAAGTGCTTGATGATCCACATCTGCGTGACGGGGGCATAGGAGGTTCCGTCATAGTCAATGTAGTAAGCCCCGAGGGTGATCCCATTGTTCTTCTCCATTGTATTGCGGCGAAAGTCTCCGTTTTCGGTGTCGAGGTTGCGGACGATCCAGTCCACGCTGGTTGAGTCGACAAAGTGCAGTCTCCATAGCCTCCGGCCCTTCTGTCGCCCAACGGCCGAACGGTGCTTGTCAGCTTCGGTGCTCGAGAAACTGCTTTTGGAATCGTCTTGAATAAAGACCAGATCTCCTGTGCGAAACAGAGACCAGAGATCGTCGTAGCGCACTTTAACTCGCTGGCTGTGATCCTTTTCCTCGAACTTGCGATAGGTTGGGAGAAGCCTTGTCCTAGCGAGCTCCATGTAGCACTTGATCTCTTTGAACCCGGCTTCAGTCATCTTCTCCAAAGAATGAGGATCTGGTTTGCTCTGTGAGCTGGGGTTTTCGCTCATCGACGTCTCCCCCTTCATCGGCTGTGCGGTGGGCTTCGGAGGCTCGGTCGCAACAGTTGGTGCTTTGTTTGACAACTCCTCCTCCGCCGACTTACCTTGTGGCCCATCTCCGGCTAGTCTTGACGTGTCTTCAACTGAGCTTTCCCCTTCTCCACCCACTCCAAGTTGGGATTGTGACGCCTCCTGCGTGACGTGGTTGTCGTCTTCGAATTTCGTCTTTAGCTTGTCAAACTCCTCTTCAAGTTGATCATGAAAGTGTATCAAGATCTTGAAGGGTCTCAGGAACGTATGAGGCTTTTCAGCCCAGGACGTTTCCCCAGTCACTCCGCCAAGGAATGACAAGATGGCAGGCGAGTTGATGCGAACCCGTTCTAGGCGCCGTCTGTCGGGTCTCTTGTCGGCGTGAAGTTTTCTAGAAGGCTTCTTTCGATTTGATTCCATGAGCGTCTTCCTCTTCTCCAATGGCAAACGCCTCAATTGCTCCTCTTCCATCTCACCATCCAAGTCATCCCCGGTAAGGAGAACCTCGATAGCAAAGGTGGCTTCTTCGGGCGAGTAGCGATTCTTGAACTGCTCCCAATTGCAATCTCGCACCTTGGACTCAGTTTTCGACAATTCCACCACCTCCATCTCATCTTTCGGGTCTACCTTTTTGCTTTCATATTTCGTCTGACTTCCTTCGAGTGTTGTCAAGCGCGAGGTCACATCCTTCAACCATTCATAGGTGACACCTCCGGGAAGATCGGCGGGAGTCACACGTTGATCCCGTGGTGCCTTTTTCGGTGTTTCTGAAAGGAGAAAGTTAGAAACTGCCATACTCCCAATATTTACAGGTGAGACCTGCCTACTGCCACATTCTGACCAACAGATTGTGCGTTCGCTGCGTCTTCCAGCGCGGCGCCAAGGGTTCCAGCGAGGGCCTTTATGTCCCCTGGGATCTCAGCCACAGCCTCTAGCTGCGTCTCTGAATGTGTGGGCCCCGATAGTTTAGTTGTGGTGGTTTCTGACGGGGATTTCACAGGTTCCGCCTCCTCTTTGTCAAGGGCCTCCATGGCAAGGAAAGGCAAAGCAAAACGCCTTCGTGCAGGATGATGCCTTGAGAATGTTCGAGAAAAGGTGGGGCAGAAAGTGGTTTGCAGACAAACGGAACAACAGGTTTGAAAGTTGCCCGAGTTTGAACATTATATGTCTTCAGAGCCGGCCGGTAGAAAAAGAGACGCAAACTTCACCAATTGCCGGTTCAAAGATTTGGACGTTTCCCCGCCCGTGTTGGTTCCACAGAACGTAACGATGGGGGGTCAGACAAAACGCCTGTAATCCAACATGTATGCCCAGTTTGCCAGGGCTCCCACCAATGCCGTGTAAGGGGTGACAGCCCCTGTCTCACCCATGTGATACAACCAACGATCCATACATTTCAGCTTGAAGCCGAGCCTACGTGATACATGGGGGCGGAGTCTGCAGTACGCCTGTAACTCTTCAAGAGGCTGTCAGGCCGGCGTCTCCTAAGTTCATTTAATTAGACATGTCCCCCGAGCCTGATGCAAATATAGTGACGACTGCTGGCCTGCAAATGCAGCCATCCTGATCAGGCAGCAAGCCACTCACAAAGGTCCTTCGCGCTGCACATTTACCCACCCCAATCTCCCAATGCTTCAACAGCCAGCCTGACGCCTGACGAGTATCCGATCAGCACCGCTGGCTCACCAGCGTACAGGCAGACCCCACCCCCCTTCTTGTATCCCCTTTCAAGTATCGTTTTGGCTTGCGCTGTCTCGTCTCGTTTGGTCTCATATTTCTCATCCTTAACCATCGCGTCCAGAGAGTCGTATCCCAGTGGCACATTCCTTTTCAAAGGCATGACGGAGGGAAATCTGCCTACTACTTTACGGGAGCGTATGAATGATGATAGAGAGATCTTCATCTTTCATGAATGGTTTCAAGACTACTCGAGTAAAATGGGGACTCCGTCAGTCGCGCTTCAACTCTACGACAAGGACACCTCTCGCTTTGTACAAGCACTCGAAAACCCGTGAGTCGCCCATAGAGCATAACTCCCTCATGTGGCACTATGTGCTGATCTATTCAGCTGTTTGAGAGCCGCGATTCAGAAGTACCTGGAAAGTGAGCCGGTGGGCGACTTTTGGGATAATTTCAGCCCCGAGTCTTGCTCATGGAGCCAGGTTTTCGCTGAACTCGAGGATACTAAGAAGGTGTACCAGAGTAAGGCCGACAGTAACCCCATTAGGCGCTGCTTTCGTCATGGCCAAGGGTTCTCGAGAAACATGCTTCCCCTCTTGGAAAGTATCCCCCAGGAAGATGGCCTGGGGCTCTTGAAGGGAGGGCTCCAGATCATATTCAACGTCAGTACTAGTGGGAGACTTGATTTTAACCAGAAACCATGACTAATGTGTCTTTCTTGTCGCTTAGGCTGTCAAGAGAAGGACGGATACCTGCGAAAGAATCTTTGCAAGTTTCGAGCATATACCTATTTGCATCGTCAACGCCGAGAGTCTACGTCAGATCCACCCTCAAGACGAATCCTTGTTCTCAGCGATCAGTAATCTATATGATCAACTAGTCAAGTCCATTCCCCTTCTCATCGATGTTCTGCTTCGCAAGAGCAACAGTTCGAGTAAGCATATCCATAATCCAATCTGGGTATTTTCTCGCTAACATGCTGAAAGAAATCAAGAAATTTGGCAAGTCTGTCTTCGGAGACTCTGTTGCCGAGGTAGATGGTATTCTGAAGCCGGTAAAGAGCGCCGAGAGCCAGTTGGAACAATGCCGGTCGCACTTGAACACAAGAGGCATTGCCGAGAGCTCGCAGCATTTGCGGGATGCACGCGTCGAGCTTATTTCTCTCCGCCAAGAGGTCACCGAGGTGAAAGAAACGATTGAAGCGTGGAGGGTTGAGCAAAAAGAGATGCGTCTCGGCCTCTTCGACGAGTTTCGCCGAGGATGGGGGGAAGATATGATGAACTCCATGTACGTTGTCTTTCAGGACAAACTAAGAGT
This sequence comes from Fusarium protoensiforme, assembly GCA_011320165.1. Classification (NCBI taxonomy): domain Eukaryota; kingdom Fungi; phylum Ascomycota; class Sordariomycetes; order Hypocreales; family Nectriaceae; genus Fusarium; species Fusarium protoensiforme. Next base: position 8,784 of record JAANQP010000402.1, on the reverse strand, counting down.
TGAATGGTTGTCTTTAGGTTTGTAAACCCTTCCTCCCGCGAAAGAAAACTACATGGCTGACCGAGGACCAGAGGAAGAGTCTACTCGAGCAGTTGTGCCGTCATGGCGACTTACAATAGTGGACGTGATGGAGGTTATCTGCACCAAAGACGAAAGGATCTCCCCTCTCCGGGATCTTGCACTAGTCTTACGAAAGTACCACGAGTTCAGCCCCAAGGCACTTTCTCGGGCCAATTATCTCATGACAACTCCCAAGTTCCAGTCATGGTTAACGAGCTCCGAGTCTGGGTTGCTACTCGTTGATGGCCACTGCGGCGATCAGAGCATCGGCAAGGTAGCTCCTACGTCTGTCTTTTGTTCAGGGCTTGTGGAGGCTTTATCGGGACCCCTTCATGATTCGTCACTCTTGTCTCTACCACGACAGCCCCGAGTTGTCTTGCACTTTTTCGCCGGGCAGCATACCAATCCCGCACAGGGACTATGTGGACCCCATGGTCTCATGCGCAGTCTTATCGATCAACTCCTCCTGCAGTGGCCTAATCAAGAGCCCCTTGACCTGACGTTTCTGGAGCGAGATCTGCCAGGAAGGACGACTTCTGACCATTTTGAGACACACTTTCTCTGTTACATCTTTGAACAACTCGTGTGCCAGTTAGGTTTCAGTTCACCGCTGTGCTGCGTTGTCGACGGTCTTTCACACTTTGAGACGAGCCTGTGGGGTTGGGCCGACGACTTGATAATGATCATCGACAGTCTCTTCACCTGCATGCGCCATAGTGCAGGCTCGGCCAAATTCTTACTTGTGAGCCCTGAAAGGAGTACAAGAATGCGACAGAGAATCCCTGAGGAATTTCATGTCGACTTGAGGGCTGGGAATTTTCATGCACGGTCACCGAGTCAGAGCTTGGTGGTTGATATCACAGAGATGGAGTCTCCTCGGCATATTCGTTGACGGATCTTGATAGCATGTCTATGCCCAACTAATTCCCACTCTAATAAAACTCTCTATCGTCAAAGGGCTCAATCTTGTCACTGATAACCTTTCTTGTCAACTCCATCAGCCTCTCTCCTAACCCGTAGTCCAGGGAGAGGTTGCTCCCATGCTCTGGCGTGGAAGGACAGCAGATGTATTCTCCCGAAAGATGTGTCACCGTGGCAGTGAAGGCAGCACTCGTGGCGCCCTCGAACTGGTCCTTCTTGAAAGGTTCCATCACTGTGGACACCATGTAGCCGGCTAGGGGGTAGCTAACATATTGTCAGATGGCTCAAAGCAAGATCTGAGGAGGTACGTACGGCTCATGGATGTGTTCTTTGCTCTGTCTTGTACTCACGAAGCCCGGATGAGTAGCATTGACTACTAGCTCAGAAAATCCGTTCCTCGAGACCTTTCGATTCAGGTATCGAGTGTACAAGAGGTTCGCAAGCTTGCTTCGGCCGTACTGGGCATTGGGCCCGAGATCCTGGTTGAGATCGTCCAAGGAGTCAAATTTAGTGTCTTCTGGCGCCCCCTGATGCGCATTGGAAGACTGGTTCACAATCCGGGTCAACCCGTGCTTCTTGGATGTCTTCTTTAGAAGTGGGAGAAGGTAGGAAGTGAGGATGACATGGCCAAAATGGTTCACCGCCATGTGTCGATCGACGCCGTAGTCTGTCAGTTCGTAGGTCATTATACCCCTGCTAGCGTTGTTGACGAGGATATCGAGACGATCGGTCGAGGAATTGATCTGCTCGGCGGCCTTCTTTGTCTCGGCCCAGTCACTCAAGTCACACTTGATCTAGACGGCACGATCGGCCTTTTCCTGGCCAAGTTCATGAGCGAGAGACTTCTTGGCGTCGCTGACGATGTCCTCGGACACGGAGAGGATGTACAGCTTCTTGATATCGTGACTGAGTAGAATGTGGGTGATGCCGTAGCCAATACCCTCACTACCACCGGTCACGACCCCGACCTTGCCTGTCAGGGTCGGAACATGGTCGACTGTGAACCCGCTGTCACTCATCTTTCTAGCTGGGCCACCAAAGTTTTCGGCGATGGTGTTCTGCTCAAGTGTAAGCTGCCGCCACATATTAAACAAGGGGAATTAATAGCTTGCCTTGACGCCGTCAATGATTGAAGACATGTTGGTACTGCGTGGTCCTATCAAAGGGCCCCGAGTGCTCAGAGGTCGATAGAGTGTAAATTCTGGGTTGATGCGTGTAGCTAGACCAGGTAGAATCCCAAAATGGACAAACCGTTTGGTTCCGTGAAACGTACAAGTCTTCATAAAAGTATGCAAGGGAAGTAGTCTGATGATTCTAGAAGCCCTGTCCCTTCGGCCGTATTTATCTCCATAGGTAAGCGAGGCCAAGTCATTGAATCACTACAGGTGCCACAAACATCCATTGGCATCCATGACATCAATGACGCGTTGAATACCTCGATAAATACCATCTTGTCTTTCATTTCTATACTCTATCCATTCCGATAGAAGTCTAGTCGTCATCACGTTAATCAATGACATTACTATGGCCATTTTCATCCAAAGCCGCAGACGGGGAGGCCGCGCCACGATCTGATCTTCCTATCCCAACGTCATCTCTATTAAAAGTAGGAATCGCAAATAACGCATATGACAGATCAATTCATGTTGAAGCATCACGAAACTGAGGCCTTTTCGCTAGGTAGTTGTCAACTTTACTCCTTGGCCCCTCTAACGTATGACTCCAATAGCATGTAGCTTCCTAGCCCCATGCATTTAACATGTGGGGTTATGCTTGTGAGTAAACATAGGATATCATACTAGCCATGAAAGAAAAATTGCCAAGTCTAGGATCCACGTCAGACTGCATCCCATGTCGTTTTCCTCTCCCTCCCATCATCAACACCATCCTCCACCTTGACTATCACATCAGTCGTCATCATGATCCCCCTATCGATGTTCCCCATTGGCATAATCTCCGTCGTTGAATCACCAGCACCCGACACGGTGCCCCTCCTGCTAACCCCGTCGCTTTCGTGCCCCTGTTCCACAACGCTCTGCTGCTTGATGTATCCGCTTGCGCCGGGCCAGTTGTGACCACTCGGAACCCCCGTTCCCGTGTTTCGTGTTGTTCTTTTGTTGGTGCTTTCCAGACGACTTCGGAGACCGAGTTTGAAGGAGATGATGCGGAGCAGGGGTTGGAGAGCTGGAAAACAGCCGCACCAAAGGCCTACGTGAACCTCAAGAACGGTCCAAGGCGCTACCCGATACATCTTATAGGTCCTGTGTCGGCATGTCAGTAGTAGCTCCAAGTAGGGTTAGACAGCTAGGTGACCAACGTGTTGACGCTAAAGTCGGTCGTGACGATAAAGCTGAGTCGAATGATGCCCGTCATGATGGCAAACAAGCCAACACAAAAGACAAGGATAACCTTGATAGCTTTCGCGCCAGCCGCCATCTTGTTTCGAATCACCCAGATGGGAAGAGCAAATAGAGCACCGTCAATGAAGATGCCGACGATGGCGTGCGCCCACATCATGTAAGCCTCTTTCTGCTTGCTGATGCATTTCTTGTTTGGCTTGGCTGCGTCGAAAAGATCACTGCAAAAGTTAGAGAGGAAGACTGATGAGCAGACGACCTTGACCTACCCAATAGGCTGGCACTCTGTGAGAACAAAGAAGAATGCCGTCAGAGTGATGGTAACAATCACGACTCCAGTGGCCCAGATATATCTCATAAAGACTCCTGAGAAGAAGGTCAATTTTCGCCTTTGAGGTCATTTTGGATACCTACGGTCTCTACTCAAGCGAGGGAGAAAGGCCAAGATGGATAATCGGACAAACCCACATGCGAGAAAGAATATTAGCTGATTAATGGGGAGTTGCTTCAAGAAGTTCAAGTCAGCATAATGCTTGTCTGGTCCTTTGTTTTACCGACCGAGAAGAAGGCATTGAGCTGTTCCGGCGAGAGCGTGCTCATCGGGGCTCCGGCACCCTTTCCAACCGCCGTGATCTCCAAAATCGACAAAGTAATAGCAAGGCACTAGCCAAATACGTGTCAGTCGGTTCCAAAGAACACAGTCAAAGGAGGGCTCTTACAAAGGCAAATATCGCTATCACATCATCCAGTCCAAGGGCTTTGGTCACGATGCCACGCGAATATAATCGCGTGGCCATGATAGTCGTCGTCAGAACTATGAGGGCAATGTTGAGATCGAGTAGAAGAGGCCCTTTGGACTCAGTCTCCCCAAGTGGGTCCGGTGGTGTTCCACTAGCCATGGCGTAACGTCAAGGCTGTTGTCGTGGGCAAGGTCTAATAACACAGAACTGACTTGTATGCTTATCGTCGGCTCTGGCAGTCAGGAAAGTCTCATCTCCCGCCAGTGAGGAATGAGAAAACGCCCAGCGTTCAACAAAAGAAGCAGAAATCTTTCCAGAACTTTTGGGGGTCCCCCCCTCTATTAAGAACAGATGGAATGACATTCTAACCCTCCCTACTGCAAGAGGTCTCGGGCCTCGACACCAACAGCCACGTTCTGCTCAATTCAACTGTCTCTGGCTAGACGGCGCAGGGGTTGATAGCCACGCTTAGCGCGGAGAAAATCCGTCTTCCAACTTGGCGCACGACTTGGCTTGCCTATCATCACCTGATTGCCGAGTCCATGGCCCCTGGAATTGGAGCTGTAACCAAGTTCCCAATTCTACCCGTCAGGAGCATCTTCGAGGGGGACTTTACGAGAAACCATCAATTGCCTGATGACATCAGGTACTACAAAGATGATCGCCAGCATCACGCCCTGGTTGGAATGGCGTTTGACATTTTGGCGCCGAATGCGGTGTTTGAACCAAAGCTAATCGTCAACATCCTTTTCCGGCTAAAACCTGGCGATGGACCAACTGAGATCGTAACGAGAAGTACGGATACGCGGTAGGCAATTCGGTTCTACGCGAGCGGTGCCTGTGATGCAGTTGGATTACGGTGGCTTGGAGGATGCAGCGACCTGACTCGTAGTCAAGAATCCCCTTCATTAAGACGGAACAAGGAATTGTCGCAAAAAATAAGAGCCCAGAGTCTCACCACTTTATGAATAAAGAATAAAGCTTACAAACGTCGAGACCGCGTGGCATTCGCACCGGTCAAACGGATGACATAGATATCAGCCGATATCAGAGTTTAAAAGCACCTCGATCGACCCCGGGGATGAAAATCTCATGAGCCTCCCACCCAGGCTTGACCCGCATCAGCCTATCAGTCCAAGCCCGATGGCACTGCACAGTCCGAGAGGATCCGTAGGGCGAGCCTTAGCGCACGCCATGTCAGTTGTCGGGCACAACCTTAAGCTTGCCAAGTCCGCGTCTTTGTTCATCTCGAAAGTCTCGGCGAGGCTTGGGACGGTGGCAAACTTGGCAGGCCTTGAGTGAACCATGGCGAGAGTTGGTTGGCTCGCGGATCAAGGCCACCATCTCCGTTCCTGGCTAGGAAGCTTGGCCCTTTGAAAGACGCCTGTAAACTATCAACTTGGCATAAATTGGTCAAATGGGGGCTGTGCAATGGATATGAGCGAGTCACGTAGGTCATCCTGCCCCTGCCTGTGGACAAAGGCGATTCCAGGACAGGTTAGAGAGATGCACAAGGTTCCAAGGAGACAGAAAGATTCCAACAGCCTTTTTTTACGATCTGATAACGGCTGTAAGACGAATGGAGATACATAACTCAACACGCTGCAGTTGGATGATCTGCAAGGCGCTACATCACACCTTGTACTAATCGTGGTGAGAAGAGGGTTGAATAGCCTCGTAAACCACCGGTGCCTGACAAGTGGCCCCGTACCTAGCTCTCCTCAGAAGATGCCCTTTCTGCTGTTGAAAACCAGAAGGGGCAAACCTATGACTTGAACGAGACATACCGTTCGATCAAGAGGCGCTGGAACGCCGTGGCCTCGCCTTCGGAAATCAGTCCTTTCCAGTAGTATCAAATCCGAGCCGGGAAATCCAAGCATCTTCTAAAACGGATACATTAGTTCTCCATTCAAGTGGCAACATGGTGAAGCCACACTTACCCCCGATGCCCCATCTCGCACCTTCCGCCACAGCCTTTTGCACCTGCGGCATCGCAGTGACAAACTTGTTCAATATGTCACAGGCCCCATCAGGGCTGAGCGAAGACAAAAGAGGCTCCTCGTCGGGCGTTGTCACGATGGTTCGTCCACGCGTAGCCTGCACAAGAGAGTTTTCAAGATCGGAAAAGTGGTGGGCGAGTTTGCTTGTGTCGACTCCAGGTGCAGTCTTGCGGAGGAATTCCTCCATGTCCACCGCTTCGATCTCGGCAGGCTGGATATCAGAACCCCTCCAGTGCTTTGGATCAACCTGAATGATAGCCTTGGAGCGGACGAACGCATACTTGAATCGCATGCGCGTTGTGGTAGGACTATCGACGCCCGCAAACTCAGTGTCGCTCTTCTTAGACACAACAGCCATCCAGCTATCAGGGGTCAAATCCCGCAGCTTAGACTGTACTCCTTTGTAGGCACTGGAATGGTATGATCCCTTGGCGATGGCATATGCCTCGGCTGGAAGTGCTGTAATCTCTGAAGATTTGTTCTCTCCGAGGGTCGAAGGTCCGCACGAGAAGCAGTGTGCACACTGGAGACCAGTTCCGTTGTAGCTGAGCAAACACAACACCTGAGATGCGAAATATTGGAAAAGGCCGTTGATGAATCTGGTCGGGGCCAGGGGGGCATCGCCAAGGTAGAACGACTCGAGTTGTAACTCGGAAGAAGCAACAAAGCCGCTATCTTTCCCCTCATGGCTGACAAGGAGCTGCACCACTGGGAATGCCTCCATAGGCTTGGGGTTGTCTCGATAGCAGCGCCAGATGTTCTGGCGGATCCCATTCGCATACAATCCCGTGAGTGTCAGCTTCTTGAGGGCCAGGGGGCGGTCTGACTCAGCGAGAGCCTCAAACAGTCGGTTGCTGGCGCCTTCGTCTTCGCGGTCAGGTCGATCCAGGATCTGAAGGGTGTGTAGACTGTTCAGAGAGGACAAGGCTGCCAAGAGCTCCGAGGGCTCGGTGTTACGCAAGGCCGTAAGGCTGATCCTTGTGGCATCCTTCAATTCGTCGGATGTGAGGGCGGCTTTGATCGTCTTGGGCTCGAGTTCCGTGAAGAGGTTCCACTCCAGACAGTCCTTGCCAGCGTAGGCCAACTGGAGCAAATAGGCCGAAGCCTGTGTCGGGCCAACCTTTTCAGGGTGGCAGAGAAGATACTCCTTGACCATTTGCTGAAAGCCTGGGAAGTGTCGAACTTCATCGAGGAGGAAGGGGTCGAAATCGTCGTCTGTTGATGTGAGAAGGCGGTCGAACAGTTTGGCCGCAGCCATGTCTCGGAGTGACTTGGTCGTATTCCCATCCTGGGGGTCATTCAGCGGCTCCTCAGCCTTGGCCTTGGCCTCATCGTTCCACTCGCCCCAGGGCCAGGTTCCTGGAGATGTTAGCACAGTGTCGTAACAGGACTTGTCTCTGTGTGAGCATCAACGTACTTGCAAGTGCCACCTCCTCGACAAGAGGTGTTTCCTCAAGCGCCTCGATAATCTCCATGTTCCTTTGCACCATCTCATCCGACTCGCTGTAGTAGCCTCGCAGGTATTGTCGCCCGGTCAAGGGAGTTTCAGGAGGGGGGTTAGTACGGGGGCCGTCTATTCACTTGTTAGGCAATCCGACTCAGCGTGACCAGGTCTCCATCATAGAAGAGACATCGGCGAACTTGGAGTCTTGTTAGCAAGGTGAGTTCGAAAGAGGCAAGAGAGCGACGGAACATGACCCTTGCCCTCTTCAGATGAGGGATCAAGAGTCGGTTGCATCAACTGGTTTCTCTATTTGAACTTACCTTACTCGCGCCATCCTCATCATCTTCGACCGCATAGACCTCGCCGCCTAAAATGTAACTATGAGTCAAGGCCACACGATGTCAACACACCACACGACTCACCACCAAAGTTCACAAAGCAGTAGCGCACATTGTCTAGGTCAGTAATGTCAAGCACGGTTATACCATCATTGTTGTCGCCTTGATCATAACCCATGTCATGTCGAAGCTCGTGGATGGTCTGGACTTGGCCCGTCTTGGAGTCGTAGCTGGCACCGATGGCCAGACAAGTCAGGGTGAAGGGGAAAGGGCAGATGGTACTTTCGGCATCTCTATACTCTGCTGGCCCAGAAGGAGGAGGAGGTTGGTTCTTGAAAAAGGCAGCAGCGAGATCCAGCTCGTGCTTGAGGGCCAAACGGTTGCCCGGGTCTGAGAAGATACGGAGGAGTCGAAGGCATGAACGCAGGGCTGACACGCCGTAAAGCCACTGATGATGGACGGCGGCGAGGGAGCGATAGTGCTTGCCCACACGGGCGATGACGAACAGCTGGTGTCGCTGGCCCATGATGAAGATGAAGATGATTACGAGAAGATCAACTCGTACTGCTCTTCAAATGAAGTGTGAAGGAGCGTGAACGTGAAGCAACACAAGGTGAAGGATAAAGGCAGCTAACCCCGCTTGGGCGAGCTAGGCATCCAAGCTGTGAAGCCACAGGTAAAGCCACATACTCCAGCCACATGCACAGCCACAGCGTCCAACTGTGAAGCACCATTCCGATTTTCAACATCTTGTTAACTCCGACGTTTCCTTCTGGAACGCCTAGCACTGTGAGACTGACTGCGCCCTAACCGAACCGTGTGATGTCTTGGATCTTAGCTGACTTTGCCTATAATGCCTATGGAGGCTATGACGTCATGGTCTCGTGAAGTGCCTTGAGAAGTGCCTCGAGGCGGGGGGTGGGG